>JANRGV010000084.1:65702343-65721521 GCA_024734035.1 Alethe castanea
AGGTTTTTTTTTTTTTTTTTTTTTTTTTTCCCATATTTGCAGCATTTTGCCATCTCCTCATCTTTTTCTTCCAAATGTGGGTACAGGCAGCCTTTGACTAAGGCTAACCCAGAACCAGATGTGATGTATTTGGGGTACTAAGGCCAAAACAAGAAGTTGAATTTTGTGGCTGCATATCAGTCAGCTCAGTCATTACTGTGCTGTGATCCATTATGCAATGTAAACAAACAAAATGTTTTCTTTAAGGGTTTTGAAGTCCTTGATGAAAGGAATGATCTGAAAGAAGGTATTGTTGATTCTGTAATGAAAAAATCAGGACACTTCATGTACACTAGTTTTTAGGAGTATTGAAGTGCTAATTGAAGTTGCAGTGAGGACTTTTTTTAAGCAAACCAAGGAAACACATGTTTATTTTCCCAACTGTACCAATTAATGGTGGCTGGTGACACTTTTTGTTCCCCAAAATATTCCCTCTACTTTCCAGGAGAGTGCAGGTCTCCTGTATCTTCTGTCTCATGGGGATGAGACAGAAACTGTACTCAATGCAGCCAGAAGATTATTCAGGTTCCTCTAAAGAAAAGAACTGAATTTCAACAATTGATCAGAAAAGAACTGAATTTCAAATATTCATTAGACTCTCTTAATCCCATTTGCCAACATTTACTAGATTTTCATTGAGTTCCTTAGTGTATCTTTTAGTTGCCCACACCTACTGCCCCCTTTTTTTTGCTTTGGGCATTCTTTCAAACTTTCAGGTGACCTTAAGGGCATCTTTTTTCTATAGGACCTGAGGGCAGCTCAGAGAGCATTGGAAATCCAGCTTTAGCAACTGAACCCCAGTCTGGGTCACCAGCTGGGCTATAACCAACTGAGCTAACCTTGACTGTGGATATTAAAATGTCACATCCTCTGTGTCCCTGTAGCACATGGAAAGCAGAGCTCTGGTGCTCCCCAAATTCAGAAAAAAGGCAAAACACTGCATAGCTAAACCACTGCCACCTATGGAAGTGGATGCATGGTGTGGAAATGTGCATTCACAAGCCTTGAAAACTATTTATATTTGCAGTGAGTCCCACAGGTTTGCTACCACAGAAGGGTTTTGCTCTATTAAACAATTATTAAACATAATGAAAGAAATTAAACCAATGAAAGAAATTGCAAATGAAGTTTGTAATGCCATTCTAATATACATTTAGCAACTCAGTTGTGAAAATCGTGCACTACAATGCCAGAATAATGGATGCTATAAAGAATAGGGAAGTACAATGGGAATAACAGAGTTTAGCTGGGCTGTTTTGTAATTACTGTGAAGAACACGTACAGTGACTCATCCCTAATCCTATTTCTAATACATTTTTTAAATTTTAAGTCAAGCAGACTGCCATCCACTTCTCCATTTGATCCCATTGTCTTTGACTCTAGTTGAAATTTGATTTGTATGTGTCTCTTAAGGCCAGACAGACAAAATTTCAAGTTTAAACCCTCTCTGTAGAGGACTCTTCCACACCCTCTAAAATGGGCCCTGCCATAAAGCCCGAAGAAAATTGTCATCTGAAACCCACAGAGCAGAACAGGAGCTGGGTTATTGCTGCTTCTGAGTTGTCAACACACCCAGTGTTTGCTAAAGTAGCTCAGCCCTTTTGCTGGTTTTGTCAGATGCACCTGTTATAATTTTTTATTTTTTTTTTTTCATTTTTACCTGTGGGTTCATAGTTGGAACTGCTATCATGCTTCATCTTTTTGCTGAGCTTTTAACAGAACCAGTTTCCAACGTGTCTGTGGCCCTTGCCTACCTCGGGCTGCCAACAAAACTGAAGTAAAAAGCTCTCCCTTAAAAAGGTCAGTTGAAAACAGGATAAAAACAGTGGTTTTTTGCAGTGTGCCAGCTCTTGCAGAGGGAGCAGGTAGGGCTTGACAAACACAACAGATGCTTCACTACTCATTGCTAAAAAGGCTCGTGGTGCAGTTTATTTTACCCCAGAAGAAATCAGTTCAGCTAAGAAAGTACTAACTTCAAAACAAAGCCCTGACAGTGTTACAGGGGATCCAACAGAGAAAAGCACCTTGGAAAGAAATTAAATGCAATATGAAGCTTGATAGCACATTTTAGGCTCACCAGAAATCAGTAAATAAATTAAAAAATGGGAGGTGAAAAACAGATTGGAGAGGTGTTTATTGTCCCCAAGGAAAACTTGAACATCCCCTGGAGACCAGGCAAGAGTGTTAATGAAGCAAGTAGCATCAGGGGAGCTACTTGACTTAATACAGTCCTTTATTTTATTTATAGAGAACGATTTTTCACTCAAAATATCTGATGTGGGCTTGCAAAAAAGCATCCATGGGCGGAAGAGAAGAAAACTACAGGAACTCCTAGCTTATCATAGACTTTTAACTCATCTGTTAGTGATTTTATTAGAAATGTGCTTGGGTAGCTCTGTCAGGGTTCAGCTCAGACATGGGTTACAGCTTGGAAAGCAAGGCTGAAAACTGCACAGACCAACCTGTTCATGGCATCACTGCCACATGGATTTCTGTTTGGGAAAATGAAAATTGGAAAGAAGAAATACAGCCACGGCTGCAGAATTCTGTGTCTTTTACAGGCTTTTTGTTTCTGTGTGTGTCAATAAAACAGGCCAGGACTTTCTCTCTTTCCTAAAGACAAGTGACATGGCCCATCTGCTCATTCCCCTCCTCCCAGGAGGAGGTAGCTTTGCTCTTACTACATATTAACTATAATCTCTGCCCCCTTTCACCTGTCCTTATCAGGCATTTCCTAAGAGCACTAATTAAATGGCAATCAAACCCATGTCTTTAGCTATGAAAAGTTTTGATGCAGCCACACAGAGTCAGGACTCCAGAAGAGAAATTATAAAAAGTCTTTAATGCCCAGTGGGGTACTGGTGTGTGACTTAATGTTTCCTTGCTGGGAGCTGCTGTGGCACAAGGGCACAGCTGAGTGCCCTGAAAACCAAGCAAAGGGAAATGTTTTGCCAAATAACCTTTGAAAATGTTCACCAAAAAACCTCCAGATGGTCTGGAGCAATCTGGAGCAAGTGGTTAACTGCAGAGAATTGATACAGTTCCCTTCATAATTGGCAATAAAACTCTATTTTACCTTTGGGGGATAATTTCTTGAAAGTACTGATTTGAGTTCCTAGCAAAAAAAAAAAAAAAGAAAAAAAAGAGTTTGTTTATCTATCTAGATAGTGCTACTTGTTTTGTCATTGCAAATAAGCTCTGGCATCCCTGAGAGAATTTTGTGCACCAGGAATTTGAAAGAAAAGCCATTCCCAAAGCTCAAAAACAATTGCCAGACTGGCAGGTTAGTGGGGAAAGTGCTACAAGCCCTTCAGTCAGGTGAATCCTCAAAGGAAATCCTGCCCCCACCCTCCAAAAACCAAAAAAACAAATCCAGGCAAAAATCCCACCTAAGCTGATAAAGATAGGAAGGGAATAACAAAAATATGGAGCCAACATCTAGAGTTCATTGCACACATTTATATATGGAATTTGATGTGAAAAGACAAGACAAAGTTGATGAAAGTCTGCATTTATTGCAACCTTACTCATGGTCAGTGAGGAAACTTGAAAGAATCATTAGGCCACAAAAAAAGTTTGTATCAGCAGCCCTAGCACCTAGCTTTGGTAGAGGACACAACAAGGAGTGGTAAAGGGAAAGCAAGGCACTGAACACGGGTGATATATTAAATCCATGAAATTAATTAAATACACATTTCTCTGTTCAAAGGGAAGAAAATGTAAGATGGCAAAGAATAGAATTTGATATTTCCTGAATCAATTGTTTGAGGGAACATGAACCCACAGGTCCTGTAGAAAACAGGTTCAATTTAATCACTCACCTAAAAAGTACATTACCCTGAAAACCCAGTGTGTTGGGAAGGAGGGAAATCAGGGAACTAGAAAGGTCAATCCAGAGGAAAAAGAATGAATTTCACAGTCAGAAAATGGGATTTATATGTAGTGCTTGTCAGTGTGGCATCGTGAAAAATAGGTATTGTCACACAGTTTTCATTGTTTGGCAATGTAGACATTTAACCAGCCAGTTAAGAAAAAACCTATTCTTCCCAACACCAGGTTGTGATTTATTTTCTGCATAAATGTAGGGAAATCACAGAGTATATCACCACTGATGGAATGAGCTGCCAGACTACTACCAAAATATCTGTTTTTCTCCATTTGTATTTCATTTTGAATGCTTCAAATCAGTGCTTACCTTCCCTTTAAAATCCCATCCATTTCTAACATCTTAGTGCAGGTACCAGGAGCTGTGTGAGAAAGCTCCTTTGCAGACTCCAGCACATTTGTTTTTCCTTTATTCACCTCCCTCAGCTGCAATGACATTTGTTCAGGCTGCTCCCCAGGTGAACCCAGGCATCTTTCCAAGCTTAAAGGCCAAAAGCTCACAGATGTCATATGTCTTTTCTGATATTTCCAAACAAAATGAATGTTCAGAAGTCATTTCCATTTCCCCCCCTGTATTTGTCTTCAAGTTTATTCCCCCCCACCCCCTATTTTCACTCCTTTTCTTCATTTTGTCCACTTTTCCTTTTTAGCTTGCATGTGTTTCCACTTGCATGTTCTCCAAATGTGTGCTGAGAATTTTATGGTGACTCCAAAAGATGTGAGAAAAAACATAATGCTCAAAGGGTAAAAATGCCAATTACCTTACCTCTGTGCTGGAGGCTTTGGAGCAGGACGCTAAACACTTGAATTTCTAAAAACTTCAGAATGTGAATATACTAAACCAGCAGAAAACTATTTCTGGGTTTGTTTTGGGTTGGGTTTTTCCCCCTAATTTTTTTTTTTTCCTTTTGTTCTTTTTCTCCTTTTTTCCTTGGTGGCCTAGGGTTCTGCCCAGCAAGTGGACAGAAAAGGCTCGCTGAAGGTCAGGTGAGTACCAGAGCTGCTGCAGAGGAAGTTGAAGGAGAATGAGGTCAAAAGGAGGGAATGGGAAAAGGGCAGGAAATTGGACCACAGCAGGATCTCTTAGGCATTCATTTGGCCCAGGTTACATGCCAAGACTACAAAGCTGTAGCAATTCTGAGTATTTTAAATCCTAGGATATTATTTTCCTCTCAGACTTCTCCCTTTTATTAAATTATTTCATAATTCCTCCTGTAAAAGGACTGATTTAAGAAAGAAATTTTAGTGATGACCATGGAAACAAGTTCTCTTGTGGGTTATAGAAATGCATTTTCCTCCTTCCACTTCAAGCATCACCAAGATTTCTTCTATTTTCATAGTGTCTCTCCATCTCTATTCCTGTTCTGCTCAGTGAGTGCAAAAATCTATCAAGGGATATATTAGAGCTGTGCACTGAAATAAATTAACAAACTTTTTTTTTTTTTTGCTTCACACTGTTAGACAATTGTATCAAATTCCTTTTGGAAATCCTTGCACAAGCAAAAGTAATGACAATTTTACCTATCAGTCCTTAGCAAGATATACCCCACTTTAATCCAGAAACAACTTTTGATGAACTGCTGTATTCTTGAACATTTTTATTTGACTATATCCTCAATATTTTTTCTGTCACCATTTGTTCCAACAAGCCTTGCACTGAATTCAATTAAACCCAAGAATGTGTAGATATGTAAAGAGAAGTCATGTTTTTCCATAAAACTGGAAAAAAAGTGTTTTGAGCTCTGGGACAGAGGCAAAGGTCAAGCTAAGCACAGGTTAGAAACAACTTTTTTAGTCCCCGATTCATCTTAATTAACAGACAATTTGAGAAAATTTTTCTATTGAGGAACAAGGAAAATATTCCCAGTGTGATGGATGCTCATGCTGTTAGTTCCCACAGGACAGAAATTTTTAATACCCATGGAACAGAGAGGGGAACAAACTTCAAATCATAGAAAGTGTAAGAAAAACTACAAATGTGATCAGTATAAAATAAAATCAAATCACAGTTTGGAGAGGTTGTTCAATGAAAATCATTTTGCTTTCATCAACACCACTTTTACTGAAAACTGAAGAATGATTTGTCATTCTTGGACCTGACTCAGATTATTTTCTTCTCTGAACTCTACTGTCAACCTGAACATTTTTTGCATTTAGAGACACAGCAGAAAACATTGCTGGAAATTGTGAAAATGGAAAATTCTGAAATAAATGAAATTCTGAAGTAAATTTAAGGTTTCTTATGGAAAGTTTTCAGAATACATGAAGAAGTTGATTTTTGTGGTCTCATCACAGAATTGTCAAATACCACATAAAGCTAATACTAGAGCTGGGTGTCTGCTACTTGCAGGGTAATTAAATCTGGCCTAACAAGTTTCATAATCAGTCCTATGCTTTTCCAAAAAAATCTGCAATAATCACCACTAACACACTGAGGTAGCTGCTGTATTGTTTTTCAGAGAGCTGTGGTAAAATAAGACTAAAGGACAAAATATTGTTTATTATGCCTGTCCTGCTCTAACATCCCACAGGCAAACAAATATGCATTCTCAGGTAATGTCCACTTGAATCTTTTACGGGCTTAAATGGATCCTTCATCAATCACATTTTTATTAACTGTATCTGCTGCTCACCTACACCAAACTACAATTTTACCATTAAACTTCAGTCCATTGCTGTAGCCAGACTGAGTGTGCAGAACTGATGAAGATCCACATCTAACAATACAACTACATGCAGCTTCATTAAATGCTTTGCAGTTTTACCAAAGGACACCTCTGGTGTCTTTGATAATGTGGAAACAAGGTAGCACTGGAAGATGATTTGTCATGGAGACAGGTGATGTTGAAGGAAACAGCACCACCACAAGTTTCTCTTTGTATATCTCCAGCTTCTTATTTTTCCTCTGATAATCGATGGGACCAACACACAGCTTTGTTTGAAGTTGTTTTGCTTACTTAATAATACCATGCTATTTTTAAAAGAGTAAATCACAGATCAAATCTCCTACTTGGCTTTGATCTAGATTTTTTTTTTTGTCACAAGAAACAATGAAAGGAGGGTAAAACCTTACCAGGAACAGAAGTGTCACAGACTCTTCTGAGTTGGAAGGGACCCACAAGGGTTGAGTCTAAGTCTTGGCCCTGCATGAGACAACCCCAAACCCTCACCCTGTGCCCGAGAGCATTGTCCAAACCCTCCTGGAGCTCTGCAAGGCTGTGCTGTGACCACTGCCCTGGGGAGCCTGCTCAGTGCCCAAACATCCTCTAGGGGAAGAACCAGGATGATACAAATGGTTTTCAAAAACACCAAGTATTTTTTGGTATTCTTGTCCCTGGGTTCTCCTTTGTCCCAGCTCATTTGCAATATCAAAAGTTCTCCCTTGGTACTCTGTAAAAGTAGCCCAGGAACTTAAAACTAGCAGATATGCAGACATCAGTAAAATTGGTAAGGCTGTTAGGCTCCCAGAATCTGTATTGATTAGCTGGTGGGACACTTTATCAACTTGTCACAATTAAGTGTTATTTTAATAGTCTCCTTTTCCCATTTAATTGTTTCTCCTCTTCATTAACAATGTATGAGGCCTAATGCCAAAAGAGTGGCATTCCTTCCAGAGGGATTAGCAGTTTCTGCAGGGAATTGCCTGCTTTGCACACCCTTCCAATGTGCATTTTATCCCAGCCATCAGCTGAAATCTACTCTTGGTCTGTGCATCCACTGAGCCCCAGCCCACGGAGATTGACAGGATTCACAAAACTTCTCAAGTGTGAAGTGTGAGTTTGTTTGGTCTCAGAGTGGTTCCCACCAACACTTCACTCCTGCACAAATATGTTGGAGGCTGATGCAACAGTAAACTCGCTGTGGCAGCTCTCAGTTATCTTTATTTTAGGTTGGCTATGAGGAGTATTCAATTTTATTAGGATTCATCTCTTTTTTCTTTTAGAAAGAAAAGCATATTTGTAAAAAGGCGCTTCATTAAAACTGAAGTTGTTGAATATTTCCAGTTCAAAGAGACAACTTGCATATTTTTAACAGCAGTTTTATTTCAGCAAGAGGGATGTTTATCAACACCAGCAAAAAATCCAAGCACTTGCCATCACATATTGAAAGGGTGTGACAGCCAAAAAAACACTTCATGCCCTTTGTGGTTTGGCTTTGACACATCGATCACATTTCCCACTGTTTTTATAACATCTGTCACCATTTTTACATAATCAGCCTTCTAGATATGTAGAACCCAAGTCCCTTTATAAAACCCTCTTTTCAGTCTATGGGAAAGGTAATGATCCATGAAAAATGTCATATCATTTATTCAAAGGACAACAAGGATAATTTGTGACCTCATGCTGTCTCAGGGGCTGATGACACTTCACTTTTGCCTTTTCTTGTTGATATTTTCATGCAGGGCAATATCTAGGTAATTAAATCAATTAAAGATAAACTTTGTTACGGAGTTTCATGTAGTGCTTTTTCCCCTTCAAAAACCTTAGGTGAAATCCACCTAAGCAGTTGCAAATCATTCAATATATCAGAAAACGCCTCAAAAAATATGGTCAAAAAGGAAAAATTATAACTTTGAACATGTTAATGCTTTGACTTCCTGAAGGAGATAAATCTTTAAGCAATAGTGTTGCACACAAAGCTGCTATTCCAGCTTTTAAAAAACCTTTACATTTAACCAGGACCATTCAGTGACTGGTAGGATAAGGAAATGTGTGTTGAATATGTGCAGCATTATCAAAGCTTAATCATGAGGGTCAGAAGGGATCCATGGAATCATCTCCACAAGCAGCAGCTGATGGATTCTGGGGTGAAGGCTTGGAATGAAGCAAAGACTATTCCAAATACTGCTGGGAGGTGAAAGCATTTTCCCTTCAAAAGGCTGCTGTTAGAATGCAGTGCTGGATAATGATCCTTGAGCCATCATCTGTGTATTCTCCTCTGTGGGCTGGCAGGGGGCTGGAACTGGATGAACTTTGAGGTCCCTTCATATCCAACCATTCTGGGATTCACTGAAGCAGCTCCTCCACATTTCTGGGTAGACTCTGCCTGTCTGTGTGCAGACCTTGAAAAACAGACCTTGAAGACCTTACACAGTCACATGACATCAATTCCAAGCCTGGGCACACTCCTAATTGTCTTTCAAAGCCAGTCTGCACTGGTCTGGCAGCTCCAGTCAGGGTTTTGGACATCTGCACACCAAGCCAGCCTCAGCAGGAAGCTCAGTAGCTCTCTGCTGCACTCAGTCCCATATGCCAATGACTTTCTCTCAGTGTGAACTCCCAAACTCTTCTCTTCCAGCCCAAAACTCCAGTGGTGCTCTCATAGCTGCCATACAAAAGGGAAAGATCAGCTTCTTCCTGGAGTGATTCTGTGTTGAGATCAAACAGCCAGGTTGCAGCTGGTCTTTGCTGAGGGCACAGTCCTGACTGCTGTTCAGATTTTCTCCTCATCTTTTCTCATCCCTATGGACTATTGCAAGAAGTCATTTTATTCCAGAAGCAGGCCCTTAAATGGAACCTTTTGTTCCTCAGGAGATCCCTGTGAGCTCACTTCTCCAGCTTTCTTGTCCCCCTGGCTACCAGCACAAGCTCCTCTCCCCTTGGTGGGGTCAGTACACCAGGAATGTGCTACGTGAATAAATGTTTGCTGTCACCACCCAAGGGTCACTTGCTGGATTAGGATAGGTGCATTTCCCCTCCCTCCTGCCCTGGGCTGTTGCTGTTCCTGGCATGAAACAATTTCCAGACTTGTCTCAGTAATTGCCAGACAGGCTCTGAGGGCAGAATTCCAGTGCTGCTTTAGAAGACAACTCTAACCTCGGTGCAATCCCATTTTTGACACATTCCCCACTGACTATTTCTTCTCCTCCAAACAGAAGAATTAGAGACTTTAAATATTTTGATTTGAGAAGCTCTGGGAAGTAAGTAAGTAGTTTCAGAGATGGAATAATATTATTGGAAAACATCCCCAGACACGCTCCTGGATCAAAAATTATCCTGCAGACATCTGCTGCTAAGTGCTTGTACAAGCAGAGCCCTGGGCTGGGCTCAGCCTTCCTCCTTGCTGGCTTTTGAAGGCTCTCTTTGCTCCTGTGTCCCATAGCTGTTCTCCCAGAAGGGCTCAGGCTTTGCCCAGTTACTCTGCTACTGGAGAGCTGATGACTCAGAACAGGATTATTCCAGTGGAGAGCGTTCCTGAAAACCCTGTGCTGCTCTCTGAACCAAACCACTCCTCCTGCTCCAGAGAAACACAACTGTTCTTTTTGGTCTAAAAAGGCACAAAACTGTTCCTTCTAATCTAAAAAAGATCTGTCTCTGTGCCAAGGAAATCTTTCAAGGCAGTGAATTTAAAAGGATAAAGAGAAAAGTTAGCTTGCCTACAGACCTCTCTGCTCTTGGCATTGCACCTTTATTAATGGATTCACAGTCAATAATGGAGATATATACAAGCCATTTAGCAAGATAGATTTCCATTATTAATTGTTAAATTAATAAACCATAATTAGGCACAGAACCTGGGGTACATCCCAATTTATCTGTGAAAATCACTTTTTTACCATTTCCAGTACAACTCCAGCAGCTTTTATTCTCAGTTTAGAATGCATTTAGGGCTTCTCTTGCTGTTATCTTTGGGGACTACACTCTATATACCAAAGTAATCGATAACTACAACTGGTTTCTCCTGCTGCTAACACAGACATGAACCAGGACTTCTGTCATAGTTCTGATAATTTGAAAAATCCATACAGGTTTAGAAAAAATAGAATAATTATTATTCTAATGATTATGATTATCCTAATCATTAGTATTCTAATAGTAATATCTCAAACTGGAAAAAGAACCTCCTAATTTGGGAGTTCTTAGAGATCAATTTGTGTAGCTGAGGAAAATTTAAACATAAAGCTAAATTAGTTGAACTCTAACACTTCTAGTTTAAGATCAAGAAGTGAGTTGATTATGGTGTATAATTAAATATCATAATAAAGAGCAAATTAACTCTGCCAGGGCTTTCCCCTACCTTTTTTTGTTTAAGTATTTCAATTGTACCAAACAGAGAAATAACAGGAATCAGCAGCTACAAGTTAGAGTTAATATATTGAAATTATATAAGTATGACATAAGATTATAACCAAGGAACAATTCTGTTAGTGTAAAAATCAATAAGGTAAGCAAATTAACAAAGTAAGAAAAACTACTACAAACAAATCAGCAAAGTTTTACATCTTGTGATTACTTCAGATGAAGAGGGAGTGTATTTCTCAACTATTTGTTTCAGAAAAGCATAAAGCATTGGGAAAAGAAAGCAAAGTTGGGATTGTATGGGCTGTGAGATAAATGAAGTCAAATGAAAAATCAGACTAAAAGTTATAAAAAATTTCTTATGCTTAATCAGTCTTAATGTAATGAAGCTAGCTTTTGGGGAGGTCATTTTTAAATTAATGGTCATCTTCCTAAAAGATAAAAAAAAATTCTAAAGATGGGTTTGCTTTTTAACTGTTGAAAGAAATAAAAGAACTCAGCACTGGTTAAGGAAAAAAAAAAGAAAAAAAAAAAGAGAAAACTGATCTTATCCCAATAATCCAAATATTTCCTGCTTTATTTTTCTTCAACTCTAGAGATTTTTTTTCCAGATAGTCTGATAAAATAAATGGCTTTTTCTATAGCTTTCCATTGCAGTCAAAGAAAGGATTGTTTTCTAATTGCAGTGCTGCTCTGATCCACAGGATGTCTAAATACCACTTGAGACCTTGTGGATAAATTTTAGGCATTTAGTTCCTTTTTCCTCCACGCCATGCAAGGTGGAGGTACTGATATTTCTTTTCTCTCCCTCATTACCTTTCCTGGCTGATTACATTCTGATTCAAGAGCTCTTAACCAGTTGCCTTTTTGTGCTAAAGCTGTGAACCAATCTTTTAAGACAAAGGATTGCATATTCTGTGCCAGTGTTGCAATGTGCAGAGAGAGGGGTCCTGATCTCTTCTGGCAGCTTCCAGCCCACGGGAACACAAATTAAAGGCTACTTTTCATTCATTCCCAAGATAACATTAGGAAACCCACTTCATTATTTTTCAAACCTCATTTGAAAATGCCTTCTTTAAGTTTTGAGAGAATGTAGCATTTTGCTAAACCTCAGATTCTGAAATGTGTTTCCAATGCCACTTTTTGCACACTTTTTTTTTGCCTTTTTTTGTCTTTTCTTGTCTTTTTTTTTTTTGTTGTTGTTTATTTGGTTTTTTGTTTTGCTTTTGGTTTTTTTGTTTGTTTGTTTGTTTGTTTGTTTTTATGAATCACAGCATAAAAATCAAATGCAGAAGGAGAAAATGACAGTCCTTCATGGGACTGTGGATAACAGAAAGGCTGAGCTGAGCTGGGTGTATCAGCTCCCCAAAACACAGCCATGGATCAGCAGAATGTGATAAATATAGAAAAGGAGGAAATGCTGTGATAGAAGTTTGTGAGACAGGACAGACATGAGGCTGAGTTGCCTTATTGGTTTTCCTGATGGAGGAAATAAGAATAAATAATAAGTTTTATATCCCCATTTGCATTTTCATTGGAATGGACCCTGAAATCTGTACTTAGTTTTGATTGAGGCATGAAAAAGGTTTTAATCTGTTTGTTGTAGAGTAAGGGATCACATCTGGAAATTTTTAGCTCTGGATTGAGGCCCATGGAGAAATTCCACTATCAAAAGTTGTTCACAATGAAATACTGTCACTGCCTGTGGTGTCTCCTTAGGCTTGAGATCACCTCAAGAGGACATAAAGGTTGTTTGGAATTCAGGTTTTCCCAGATGGTCACTGAAGAGAGACTGGAGGAGGCTGTTCTCTGAGGTTTTCAAGGTTGTTTATTATTTCTTATCTCAGAAAATCTTTTTCTAGCTAACAGCAGTCTGTTCAGCTTGACATCTAGGGCAGAATGCCTCGGCCCTGGGCCAGGCTTATCTTTTATACTTGAAACTACATACCTAATATTTACAATTATTTTCCAATACACTACAATTTTATTACACTAACTTTGTCCTAAACCCATCTGAGGATCCCAGCATGCCATCCAACAAGGATGGCATGGAGAAGAAGGAGGAAGAGACATACCACACCCCAAATCCTCCATGTTAGCTAAGAACTCTCCAATATAAGCATTCCTAGAAATCCACCTTTTCTACCTTCCAACAGTCTAATTCATACTCTACTTATTTTTGTGGCTTGTATTTCTTCCCTCAGTGTTGGCAGATTTCTCCAGGAGCTTAAATCCAGCCCCCAAGACCCCTGGGTCCCATGCCAGGGTCTCTGAGACCCCTGCCAGTGGGGTCTAGAGGCATTCAGGGAAGCCAGGGGAACACCCTGGACTCCCACAAAATACTACATTTTTCTAAAAGCAGAAACCCTTGAGTCACGGGTTTCATTCTTCACAAGTGTTTGTCAAACTGGAAGAACCTTCACAAAGCTTTTTGAACCTAAAACTGAACAGGTTCATTTGCTGTTTTGAAGCTGAATGTTCTTTCAGGTTTTTTTAATTTGGAAAAGGTTGAAATAAAAAAATTAATTATTAAAAATTTATAATGAAGATACATATTTGCAGCTTAAAGGCAAGAAGCTCATTTTCCACAAATATCCACTCAGACTTTCCAACTGCAGATGTCAATTAAAAAAACCAAAAAAACCAATCAAAAACTTAACCAAAAATGGAAAAAAAATATAAATAAAAAAATGAAGATCTTTAAAGAGTCTGCCTCTGGCTTTCTAGATGTAACTGAAGTGAGGATGGCTGACTTTCTTTTAATCCATTTCACTGTTCATATTTAAGATAAAGCAGGTAAAACCAGGCAGAAATCAAAAAGAACAACCAGTTAAGATCCCAATAAACAAAATATTTATCCATTTTATCCTTTTTTTTTTTTTTTGCAAAGGCACTGGTGCTAAATTCCTGATGCTAATGCTTGAGTGCAGAAGGAAGAAGGGCTGCCATAGGGGGCCTGCTGCAATGTGATGCCCACACTGGAACTGCAGCTCCTAAAATTCCACACCTTTAGCACAGTTGTGCCACTTCTCACTGCAGCAACATCCAGGCATCCAAATTCCCCCATGAATGTGCAATTTTCTTTGTCAGTGATGGATCAAAGTTGAGTTATGTTTGGAAGATTTTCACCACAGCAAAGAGTGACACTGCCCTCCTCTTAAGAACTTAATCTAATTGCTGGTCTCCATCACACATGCATGTTTTACAGCTGTGTGAAAGACAATAAAAGCAATTTCCTGCCCATTTTATGTGCCATTTTTCAGAAAGCCAAGAAGGTGGCTTCAAAGTAACAATTAGCATGGGTTGTTAAGTTTGGTAGATGGTAGCTTTGAGCATCTCCTGTTATTTAGGATTTATGCTGCTATAACTATTCATGCAAAAAATAAAATAGGCACTCTGGAAAAATTTTAAAGGAAACTTAAAGTGTTTCTATTAGAAGCACAGTGTGTGCTAGAAATAAAAGGTAAATTTAGTGGATTAAGTTTTAAACCAGCTTCCAAACAGATGCTTATGGCTCTTCCCCTTGTTACACATTTTTTGCAGTATACCACTTGCAAAAGACTTTCCCTCTATTTTTTTTTTTTTTTTTGTGGGGGGGTTTCTTTTAAAGATTCAGTAGGAGCACAATGATCTAAGTCCACAAAGACAGACACAATGTTATGCCATGATTTAAACTACAGACTTGGTCACGCCTCTTCACTGAATACTTGTTTAATCTTTCCCCTGCACTCCATCTTTCCAAGGCCAGGAGTCCTTATCAGATCTCATCTGATAGAGGAACTCAGCTGAAATTGATACCAACTTGCCAGGAACAGTGATGATTTGCAGTCTGGTGTGACACAGAAAAGTGTAAATTAGAGCTGATTTGCAGGCTGTAACACAGAAATGGATTGATACACCTGCAAAACAAACCCAGCTTCCCCACACACATCCCCAGAAGGGATTGCCTTGTTTGCCTCACCTGTTTTGCCCAGACATGAGCATTTATAGAAGAGATGTTTATTGCCTTTTCCTACAAATCCTGCCTGGCTGATTGGGGTTAATCTCCTGAATTCAATGCTCACTGCCTCCAGCTACATCTCTGACTAATGAGCACTTCCACAACTCAGACAGAAAAGGATTAGCTTAAATGTGCTGTCTTGGGCAATCAGAGTAGACACGGACATTAGACCCCCCCTGCATCCCCTCATCTCAGACTGGGACACATTCATGTATCAATCCAAAACATAAAAACCAAATCTGATGATTCAGACTGTGAGGATCTCCCTTGCTGCTCCTGTGTGTCCACCAGCTATGGACAGAGGCCAGAGAACTTGTGTTCCAAGGTGGATAAATTAGTCCCCTTTCTAGAAAACCAAAACTTTATTTGACTGTATAACCTATGTGAAAACTGCCCAGTAGAAATAGGAGAAAGAGCATCAGAGGACACACTGGTAATCACCCCTGTGAGGATGCTCTGATTCACTGATAATCATCCCTGCACAGGCTTTCTCTTCCACCATTAAGAGCTGGGATCAGTTTTCTCCAGACAGAAAAACTCTGATTTGTGACACCCACCCCAGGTAAATATAAATAAATTCAAATGTCTTGCACTGAGGCATATAATCCTTGCTTGACTGCCTAAACTAAAGCAAACAGAGCACAGCAATAATTCAAACATGGGGATGTGAGCCAGATGGGAAGAATGCAAATGGTCTTTATGATCTTGTTTATTTGGCTATATGGAACTAAGGTCTGGGTGTGATGCTTATCATCAGATCTAATATAGTGATGTCAAATCTTGAGCAACTGTTCTGCAGATCTTTTAAAGCTGTGTAATTATTCCTGACAGGACAGGCTGAAAAAGTCAGCAATGCAGTGAGGCAGGAAAGGCTTAGGCAAAACAAGAGAAAGGGAAATAAAACACTCTTGGAAGGTTTGCATGTGGGTGTTGTGGATGTTCAGGTCTTTTAAATTGTCTGTGCCATATTTCTGACTATAATGAATTAAACAAGGAGATATAAGTGAGCAAATCTGTCTTTGAGGACAGATCTACAGGGTGCTGCCTGGTTTAGTTTGTTCTTGAAGGTTACTACAGGATCCAGAGGCTTTTCTTCCCATTTAAGGTGAATTTATATAGAAATGGTAGAATTGTGTTTCCCTAATCACATTATAGACAGCAAACATTTAGCTTAACTTTCTGTACGTGCATCTTATTTTCCATCAAAAAATTTCATTCATTTAAAAGAGAATCTAGTAGAGAAAAAAGGGCCAGAAGGTTTATATTGCTTCAACTACTTCTTTAGAGTTGAGAGTGTGGAAGATAAAAATTACATAATTATACAAATGTAAAAAAGAAACCCTAAATGTGTGTATTAGAAGCACACACCAATATTCTTTAAATTTTTCAGTTCTCAACTCCATGAGGTGCGAGGAATTACATTCTCAATGTACGTATTTGTTCAACACAACTCCACACAAACACCCACCAAAACGGGCATTGGATTTTAAAAAATGAGAGGTGTGGGATTTTGCAATTACTTCCTGTGTAATAAAAAGGGCTGGATCCATGCTGATCCTCTCTGCACATCACTAAAGCAATTTATTGCTTTTCAACCACTTAAAAAACTTCAGTGGGAGCCAGGCAGTCAGAACTCGTGTCATTCTGCTCGTGTCAGGGGCTGCATTTCACAAGATCTCACCCTTCCCCTCACACTTCTTGCTGTCACTGTTTCCAGAGCAGTGTCTCCCCAGTGACCAGCACGACCAGTGCCTGTCCCCCCATCTCTGAGCACCACTGGTAATTACAAGCTTTGAGAAGACACCTCTGAGCCCTGATTCCTCCAGGTCAGACAGCCCCGGCTCTCTCAGCCTCTCCCCAATGACAGATGCTCCAATCCCTAACACTGAAATTGAAAGTAAAGCCAAAATTTTGGATGTCCATTATCTAAAATAGCAACACTTATAAACCAGAATAATGGCTTTCAGAACTAGGAGGTCCTCATGAATAAAAAAGTGAGATAATGACAGAGGCAGATCAACAGGGAGACATGGCAAAACATTCAGGAGAAGCTCCTACACTCAGTGCTGGATAAACACTTGTCATTCAGTGAGGTGTGTGCAAATTCCTGCGTGCATGAGATGATAATGCAAGCTCTGCAATTATTACCAAGAATAAAAGGACTTTATCAGCAGATCTCAATGAGTGTGTTACAAAGAACTAGAATAGTTTGTAAAATTGGGAACTGGGACATAGAGCTGCAAAGTGACTGACAATCATTCAGAAGGCCAGAGTCAGCCCTGGGAACAGAACCAAGGACATTCTAATCCCTGGACAGAGATACTACAAGTTATCACTTTTTATCTCCCAAAATGTGGTTTTGTCAATGGGTCATTATCTTGAGCTAGGAGCATTGTTTTTGAGGTCTTTGTGCCCATTAATTTCTTGATGTTCCTGTGTAACAGATGATTTTTATCCCCCCTGTGTTTCCTTCCACAAGAACATCTGTGCATGGGGACAGACAGAAAAGTCCCCAGTGTACAGATCCTATTATCCAGCTACCAGAACGTGTAATGTTCTGCTCCCTGCAAATCACAACGGGTTTGATTCAAAAACTTAAATATAGAAACCATCAATTTCCCACATGGCTAATTATTTTTGAAGGGGATACATTGTCACTGCTATTTTTTAAATATTTTTTTTTTAGAAAGGCAAATACTGGGGAAACAGCTGTTTTGGACCCTAACACTTTGGAAATGCTCAGGATCAAAAATGACTGGTACTTGTTTAAGACACAGTAGCTGCATTTTTGGCTTCTAGGTAGCCAGCACACCAGGGCAATAAAGAATGGGTTTGGGAACACTTTAAATTCTAGCAGATGCTAGAAACAATTCAGGAAACTGCTAATATCCCAAGACTAAGGGCACTTCAGCTGATCCAGGCTCCTTCAGTACCAGCATCCCAGCAGGCAATAATCAGTAGTGAAGTGTTAAGGAACCATTCTTGTTTCCAGCTGAGTAGTTCCTTGACTAAAGCTTCTTTTTACAGGTCTTTGGAACCTTTGAAAAGAACTGAGAGTGTCAGGCAAGGTGAGATGGTGATTTCCATCCAAACTGCATTTGCATTTCTAATCACAGTGTTCTTTAACCTATGAGCAGGCACAGTCCTATTTCCTATGGATTTCCAGGGATCCTTCCAGAGAATTATAGGCTTGAGGCTAATATTAAAGCTGGATAATTACCATTGCACACTTACAGCTTTGGCAGAGTTGCTGCCTTTTATTTTCCTTTAACTTTGTGCTTTTTTTCCCTCCCTCTCTTCTTTCAGGTGAATTTATTCTCAGCTTTAAACACGTTTCAGAAATATGGAAGCCATCAACTTCTGGTATTAAAAAAGAAGCCTGAAAGCAGCAGCAGTGGTGATAAATGGGGCTGTGGTGATAGCTGGGGCTCTGGATTACTGTGCTTACAGGGATTTCATTATGCACCTCTGTGCTAGGGAAAACTGCAGGAAAAACCTGCATCAAGGCTCAGTCTGCAGAATTTGTGCAATATTCCTCCCTATGACCCAGAAATGTACAAAATTACCTGCCCAGGGCACAAAGAAACACAGCAATTGCCCACAGACTTCACTTGGGATGGAATTTATTACTGAGGAAATGGCTCTTCACCTGGACAGGTACATGCAGAGGAAAAGGAGGCTCATAAAGGGGCATGACTTCTGCAAGGAATTTGAGAAAGGGCTTTTGGTGGGAGGATGAGAGAGAAAGGAATTGGATAATTTAAAAAAAAACGCCTGACAAGTTTGAGCTTTTTTTTTATTTATTTATTTTATTTTTTTTTTTTAATTTCAGTGATACCATTCTCTTTAGGAGAAGCCAACTTTGCTTCAGGAGAAGGCAAACAAGTTTGAACCTTTGTTCTAACACAGATTCTTTCAGTGATGCTCTGTATATTTTGTCCTGCTGCAATTGTGTCCTCAAAGCTGTTAACTCCTGACCTTAAACCCTAAGTTCTGGAAAGAAATACCTTGCAAAGCATAAATTTTGGTTTTGTTTTTTTTGGTTGGTTATTTTTTTTTGTTTGTTTTGTTTTTCTTTTGTTTGCTTTTTTTTGTTCATTTTTTGGGGGTTTTTTGGTTGGTTTTCTTTTGGTTTTTTTTTTTTTTTTGGTTTTGTGTTTTGTGGTTGGTTGTTTTTGGTTAGTTTTTGGGTTTTTTGCTTTGGTTTTTAAAAATTTGTTTAGTTTCTTCCT
>JANRGV010000084.1:65736874-65749339 GCA_024734035.1 Alethe castanea
CCTTTAAAAGTGGTACCCCAAGTGTGCATCATAACCCATAACACGGCTCTGGAAGGACTGTGAGAATGGGAGGAAATCATAGTTTGTAAGTCTGGGCAGATGCAAATTGTGAGAGTGAAGACACACCGTAAGCCTAAACCAAAAAAAGAAACTTTTCTCTCTAGAGTAAACTGAAATGATTATTTAAGTAGGTAACTGACTGAAGTGTTCTCTGTATGTTGCTGTTAGGAAATGTGGAAGATGAGGAAAGGGGGAGAAGGGAATAATCTAGAAATCTTATTCTGAATTGTTTTGTGTTATTAATAAATTTCTTCTTATACTTTTTTAAGTTTTAAGCCTGCCTTGTCTTTGCTCCTAAATCCTATCTATGAAAGAAATTAAATATATTAAAATTAGCAAACCCCAGTCACACCGTGACAAATGCCCAGTGCCATGGGGCCATGAAGAACTGCTAATCAAATAAATAAGGCATGGCTGTAATAGATCTGCTGCAGCAGGAAGGCAGCAGTGAATGTACAAATACCAGAGGGAATCTCTGCTTTTATCCAGCAACAATGACTGAGTTGTTATGGTGGGCTGAAATACAAAAAAACATAAGCCATACTGTAACACTAATGGTATTTCAGGTTAATTTTGATTCTGCAAAAAATTGCTGATAAATAGATATTCATAGAGGCAACTGCAAATTTGAGGTATTAGTTTGAAACTATGATGCTGTCAGCATCAATTCGTTTCATAGGGTTATATTCATCAATTCATCGATTCTTTTACATAGGGTTATATAGCCTTGTCATATACTTCTTTTACATGTAAAAAAAAATACAGACTGCTGCAATTGTCTAAATGTTTGAGCATGACTTCATCCTATGAAGTGGCCATGATCAAATATTTTTAGGCATCAGGAATATTTTGTATTGTTTTATTATTATTTTTTCCATTGACAGACCTTTTGTCAGCCAAACAAATCAGCATTCTCCCTTTCAATATCCAACTTCACACACTGTGAAGTTAATGAAAATAATTCTAGGGGTACACTAGGGGCTTCTTCTACTAAATATGGTGCTAATGAGACCAGGAGCCTCTGCCTGATTTCTTTCTTTTCTGCAGCTCAGGAATGTATTTTGAAAGCCATCTGCTGTTGCTAATGTGGGGTGGGATGTCCTTTAAGGGGATCTCCAGGAGATTAATGGCTCCCTGACAGTCTCTGATGCCAAGCCAAACAAATCCTCCTGTGTCTCCATCACTCAGAAAGGCTTTGGCTTCCTCTTAGTGCTCCTCATCTTTTGGGATTAATTCAGCCCCATTGCTCCGATCTCAGAAGTAGGGAGCTGAATCCCCTGCCTTGTGCAGATTTTCAGAATGTCCTTATATTTTTCTGTGATTTAGATCCTTCCCTGTAAAATGGGAATTTTACTATTTAAGTGCATGGTAGGAGTCTAAGGACAAGTGAAAGAGAATTGAGAGAATTCAGCCACAGAAACATCAGTGAGAGGCACAGTGAACTGGGACATTTTTGCTGAGATACAGCGTAACAGGGAGCTGAGAAGTGCATGAGAACTTGCTTTAAGGCCTTCAAAAATTTTCAAAAATATTTTAAAGCCCATAAAGAAACACTAAAAATGAGGAGTCACTAGATTCTCATGGTTATTCAGAATTTTTCCTATCCTATAAGAAGAAGCTGAGTGTGGGAGTGAAAGCAGCCAGGAGGTAATTAGGGTGTTGCAGATCAAAATCGTCTTTCCACTGCCCAGTGACAAAAGGCCCTGGATTAGAAATGGCCTTTCAGGTAAATTCAGTGCCAGGATGGTGAATTTTGGATTATCTGCAGGGCAACACCACAGCCCTGCTGCAGGTCTGGTGTCTCAAATTCTGTAGTTCAAAAATTGAAATGTTCCTTTGTTCCTCAGCATTCAAGTAGGTCACATGTGCCACATTTCTGAAGGATGAGAGATGAAATTATTTTACATATGCCTAATTGAGAGGAACAAATCCTGCTAGAAGTAATGGGATCTCCTGGATTGCTCATGTTCAGTGCCCAAAAATTAGTTTGATGACAAATCTCATTGAAATCAAGAGGGATGTAGTACCTTCATAGCTTTCAGGAGCTTTGGTTGACAAAATTCTGCATGCAAGCTAAATATTTCATTGTTGCCATTTTGTAGTGACATTGAATATAATCCCACCATTATCATATTCAAACTGATTTGCAAAGTCAGTCTCTAGCCAGTCATGTAAAATGAAAATGTGATTGTTTTTGCTGCTGTTATTTATTTTAATATTTAAAAATAGTGGGGAAATTGTATAAAATGGTATTTGAGAGAAGAAAAAAAATCATATCGATATGTTTATTTGACCAACTATACTGTGATAGTAGTGCCTTGCACAACAAAATTCTCTTTGAGGAACAGGAGTTTTTAAAATGTTTTCTTCTGTTGTTGTGATGGGAAATGGATCAGTAATTCCAAAAGAACACTTTTATTTAAAAGTTACTGAGAGCAAAGGAATCTGTGGGGAGCTGGATTCACCAAGCCCCTGGAGAGCCTCTTTGAGCTCCAAAAAGGGAAAGCAGACTTGCCTGCCCGGATTATTTCCTATCCTCCTCAAGGAAGATTAGCATTTGGCAGAAAAAATATACAAATGCATGCTCACATATGTAAATGCAAAGCTTGACATGCTTCTGGTTAATCTCAGCCACCACTACACAAACTCCAATTGCCACCAATAGACTCCTACTGTGTTCTAAAGGCTTTGGCCATGCCTTTAAAAATAAGCAATTTCTGGCAGTCTGTTCTAGCTCAAGCAGAAGTTGCTCAGGGCAGCAGTGTCTAAGTAAAGGGCGATGTCTGCCTGATCTTTTTCTGTAATAAAGGATGTCAGAGCAGATTATTGTTGCTGTCCCTCCCAGCTCTCACACCTCAGAAATAACACACTTGCCTGACCAGACACTGAGACATGTGCCCTGGTTTTTTGGTTTTTTTTTTGTTTCTCACTGGGGGCATCAAGTTACTGATGCAGCACCAGCTGAGCAGTTGCATAAGCAGAGAAGCTGGCAGAGAGTAAAAGTGTAAATGATGCTCATTCCTTAGGGTTTGGTGTTGATAGAAGGTAATGCATCCCACCATTACATTTTTTGGTGCCTTTTTGGTCCTGATACAGCTTCTAGGGCAGGGAAAAAAAGACAAAGGGCAGCTTGGATCCCAAGTGTTGATAGATCCAAGTTGATAGGGTGTGGAAGAAATCATAAATACCAGGAGTGCAATTATTTTTTTAATCCTGGTGAACTGATTTGAATGCATGATTCGAAGGTACACTTGTAAATACAAGAGGTCAAGGTCATTCTAGCCCCAAATTCTTGCCTAATTTGGAGGACAAAACAATTTAGGAACTGCTTCCAATACCCTGGAGTCTATTCTGGACAAAAAACTGGTGAAGTGCTTGAATGCCACTGCTGCAATGCCACTTGTCCCCAAGGCCATGGGGAACTCACAGCCCAGGTTAGTTTAGAGACTGAGCAGCAGCAGCAGCATCCCAGCAGGGAGCAGAAAATGCAGTGTGGGTTTGTCAGAGCAGCTTTCCTGGGCTGATTGATCTCTGCTCTGCATGAGCCTCTGCCAGCACCTCCTGAATAAAATGGACTGAGCATTGCAGGAAACCCCAGGTGTTCTCTGCTATTGACACTGTGTTTTGCCTCACATCCTCTTGGAATTGGGGAAAATCTCGTTCTCTGGGGTGTGTCAGCTGGCAGCTCTCTCTCATGTAGTCCCACTCCTCAGGGAGCTGGGTCTGCTCCAGCCAGCTCAAGCTGCCACAGGGGGTTGCAGAGGGACAAGGCTCCATCTGGACTAATTTGAAGCTGAAAAAATGTGTGAAGTTCAATTAAAAAAGAAAAAAAAAAAAAAGACAGCAAGGAGAAAGGATCTTGTGGGTTATCCCAAATTATATTTGTGTGTGGATTCCCTGTAATTTTGTACACTTAGACAAGGCAAGAGATTATTCTACAAGTAGTTTCCAATAAAGCAGTGAAGAGGTTAAAAGCAGTTAAAATGATTTCCCAAAGGGAAAATCATTGATTTTGAAGACTCCCAAAACATGATGGCATTTATTTCAGCCTCTAACCCTGTGTATAACCTTTAAGCAGACACATTTAAGAAAGACTTTTTTGTTCTTGAACCCCTACTGCAAGGAGGATGATACAAGAGAAGCTACTAGATATAAATGCAAGACTTCCTGAATGCACTTAGGTCTATTGCCCAAAATTCTAGTTTATTTTAGTGTTTAAATATTGGATTTTTGGAATTAAGCCTAAAATGTTGATGCCTGATAGCTAGGCATGCTAGTAAAGTTAAATAATATTGTTAAATAATTCTGAAGTCTTAGGTTTAGCTTATCTCTTGATCTTTTCCTTCTGTGGATTATAAAAGAAAGTGGGTTCAAAATATAATTGATGTTTCAACTGATGGAATTTCATGTATACCCCAAATGTTTTCTCAGAACTGATATTGCAGGCTCTGTCTATGCCTGTACCTCCAAATACCGTTGTAGATGTGGATGCAGTTATTGCCAAAACACTGAGGGTGTGTTTTCAGGTGAGACAGGTTGGCAGATCTTTAGCCCTTGAAGGGCAAGACAAATCAGGGTCCCTGTGCTGCAGCCACTGTCCTGTACTCTGTGGTTTTGTGCAATTGCTGTAACCTCAGACTGATTTGTTTTCGCTGTTTGCATGGTTTTCCATCACCAGGGTTTTTTAAACAATGGAAGGCTTAATGTCTATGGGGGAAACCACTGAAAGTTCAAAACATTATATGAGAACTAAAGTTCATTTTCAGAGCTGCTGGATTCGAGGTGGGGATGATGTCACAGAAGGGCTCTTTATTTGTATATGACATACATTAATTTCTTCTGATTAGTTGCTGCAGCATCACTGATGTCTGATATCTGCAGAAGAATGTAGTTGCAAGAATTTAGTCTGAAGTCACATTAAAAGCCTGCAAAAGTTTGACCATATACTATATCAGTATTTAATTTTATCTTTTCTTTTAGCAGTATATGTGACTAATTTTGCATTTCTTTAGATTTGCTTTAATTTATCTATTTCTTTTGCTTTTACTCTCCTTTCTATTTAATCAAGGGTAGTTTTTTCCTGCTTTTTGTGAGAATTCAGAAGACAAAAAACAGCCTGGAGCATCCATGGCACAAATTTTTAACCCCACATTTCAAATGCTAACAAAACACACCAGCAAAGCATCATAAGAGGATCCAGGAGAGAAACCTAATGTGACACAAGGCGGCTGTTTTTAAAGCATGAGTGCATAAGAGGAAACCTGTTTTGTCCAACTGAAAGCAATAACAATTATTTCCATGGCAAGGAACAGCTGCAGTAACACAGTGGCTGCAATGAAAAAATACAAAGGGTGTCTGTCCTCATATTTCAGATAACGGCCTGATCATCAGCTGAAGTCAGTCAGAAATCTCCCTGTGGTGTATTATTGTCCAATTAGGTGGATGATGGGGTTTTACATTCCTTCTTGAAGCATTCTGTGAGGGCCAGATTATGAGGATTTGTTGGGCCATTGCTCTGTCCTCAAATGGCAATTCTGAATTCTTGTGTTTAAGAGAGGCAAATCATGGGTGAGGTTTAATGAGGCAGAAGGAAAGAATTTCTACCCTTGGAAACTGTTTGTTCAGGGTCACATTTTCTTACTTGTCCACCTCCCTGCTGCCTGAAATTCGCAGTGATTGGATTCTGGTAGAGCAAAGTGAGATGCTGTTGTTTTTTTCAGGCAGAGTGGAGAGCAGAGCCACTCAATTAACTGCAGACCACAGTAAACAATCCCATCTCTTTCAGCAGGGACTACCTTCATTCTGGCAAGGGAGACATCAGGAGAGTGACAAGACTGCTGAATAACTGGATAATACAAATCCTTCACAGTCTTTCATTACTAGCTGTAGGAAAGGGATATTTAGATGGCTGAAATAGAAAATGTGAGAGCAAGGCAGTGTAACACATAAGTGACTGATGACATGAATAGTCTGACTTCTCTGGAGGAGCAAAACATGAGATTCATGATGTGGCCAAGTCTGAATGACCTGGAACTGCTCCCTGGTGTTTACAAAGCTTTCTTTGACTTAATCATATCAGAGTTTGCAGACTTGGAAGCCAAATCTGCTCTAGGGAAGAAGAGGAGCCTGTGTGGATGTGAAGCATTACTGAACACTGCTGTTACTTCTGAGACTCATCTGGGGGCATGCTGGCACCTCCCAGACAGGAAGGGCTTGCCTTGGACAGTCCTGTTCTCAGCACTCCATCACATCCCCACTAAGAGAAGGCTCACTACAACAGGGGAAAGACAAGCTGGTGTTTCCAGAGCTGTCCAGAGTTTGCTCAGCCTGTCCCCCAAACCCCAAAGCCAGCTCTGGGAGAGCTCAGCAGTAACACAGAGCTCATGGTGACAAACAGGAGAGGCACAGGGGCACTGCAGTCTGACACTGCACCTGCAACACGTGGCCTGATTTCCACCACTTTGATTTCTTTGCTGTCTCCCCGTGGGGATCTTGTCACATCAGCTCAGCTGGGTCAGGCACCCTCCCCTTCCTGCAGCCAGAAATGCTGCTCACCATCCACAGCCACAGGCAGAGGCAAAAACCCTGCTGCAGGTGTGATGGGATGTGTCCCCTGAGATTAAATCAGTGCTGCTGGATGGGAGAGTGAGAGGAAGGAGTAACCTCAGTGCTGCCTTCTTATACAGCTTTATTCGGGGCAGTGAAGTCTGCTTGGAAGGACCAAACCAGCTGGGGAGCTGGAAAATGGTGAGAGCAGAGAGCATTTCCCCAAACCCAACCCTCTCTGAAACCTCACTGACCCCTTGTAGGAAAAGTTCAGCATCACTACAACTCTTGGCACTCTCATGAGCATATTTCATGGCATTAAAAATTTCAGTAACACCTCCCTGCAGTTCCAGTAGCAGCATTCTGCTGTAGGGTAACAGGGCTCTGAGTTTATCCTGGGGCAACCAGAATTTTCCAGGTGCAACCTCAAGCTGAGCATCTCCCTCCTTCCTTGGTGCTGTTACGGAAACCGTCATAGGCAGATGAGAAAAAAAAAAAAAAGGGATTGGTTTGAAATTGAAAGTTGCACTGAGGGTTTTTGACTTCTGAAGATCATTTTCCAGGCATTTAGTTTGAAAGAATCTTCAAAAATTACTTGGAGAGGGAAAAAAAAGGCAACAAGAAGAGATGATACAGGTTTTGTTCCACAGCAAATCTGAGTCCATTCTGAGGGACTGTGCCATGATCACCTCTGGAAGTGAGGGAGAAATTGATACTAGTTTTTATAAGTTTTATAAGTTTTTTAATAAGTTTTCATATGTTTTATATTGTTTATTAATATACCTTAGTCCTCTGTTTAAATTGGAAAGCAGAACTTCCTGGATGGTAAGGGAGAATTGCAACTCCACTCTAAGTTTATTTTGAAGGTGGTAGAAGGAATTTCCTTTTGTTTTGTGAATAAGAAACAAAGAACTGAAAAAAATCTCTAAATCTTTTACATTACCTACTGTAAGGAGAATATCAGTTCAAAATAAATCCAGTTCTTTTTCTCATTTCATAATTGTTCCTGATTACATCTTGTTAAATGCTAAGTATTTATTTATAGCACACTGACATATTTAGCTAGTTTTATTAAAATTGTTGAAATTGTTGATGCTGTTCAGCACTGCTTTATTTCAGTGTCTTTATTGCACTGCAAGTAGGCAATATAATAAAGTTCTGATCCTACATAATCCATAAGTTTTTTTAATACAAGCCACTTTTGTATCTAGAAAGAACTAGCTTATCCTCAGCAAACAACGTCACCACTATGCAGAGAGACAGAAACATTTGGAGCAAAAAGAAATGTAGCAATTCAGATTGGTTGATGGTAGGAAAAGGTCATTTTGTTGATTTTCATCAGGGAACAGAAGAATCCCAGAGAGTGAAGACTGGGTTGTTAAACTACTCCTGAGAATCATCAGCAGCTTTGTTTGGCTCTTTCCAGAAGTGCTCATTTCACTCCATTTCAGCACAGCACCAGAGATGCATCAAGTGGTTCAGAAAAAAAGACAAAAATCTTTGCTCTAAAAATGTTTTTAATCCATAATTACTTATAATTTATGGGAAGCAGGAACATTTTGCAGCTCCTTTGTCTGAGGAAAGTTTTCTTCGGTTGGGAAAGTTGATGAAATGCCTCTTCTTGGTCTCCATGAGAAGAAATAAAAGACTTTAGAATCATGTTTCTCACTTCTAAGCCCATCACTAGCCAGATCTGGGGACTGGCCCAAGTTTAGGCCTGGAATTAAACTCATGGCACTGATAAATGCACCATGTGTACTCTCACCTTGTGCAGTGTTAGTCCAGGCCAATGGGTCAGCCGGAGACACCCACACACATCTGAAATAAATTAAGATCAACCACCTCTGCCTCTCTGGACTGGGGGACTCAACATCCATTTTTTGGACTAAGCACCTTAATCTGAGCTCAGCCTGAAGGCTGCACTAAGCCTGCAGGAGGCCATTGCATCTTGTGAATAAATTGATTGTCTAGTGATAAGGAGTTGGTCTGTTTGTTCCAAACTGGGAAGTCCACCCTGCCTTTATTGATGTATTTCTGTAAGCTTCTCTCATGAGAACTAGTTCTGCCTACCAGTACAGATTTTGGGGTAATATAGTCTTGTGCTACTCCATTATTTTCTTTTTGCCTCTCAGCTGAAAGAAAGATGGAAAAATGAGCTTTAAAAAAAAATAAATTAGTCAATAGTGATGGAAACCTTTGTAATTTTATATATATATCTGCACAGATATGCAGATCTGCTGAAAGCATTGTTTGCATTGTTTTAATTCAGTTAGAATTGATGGATGCTATTTTAATTTCAAGGTAAATTAAGGTAAATTAGGTAGTTTTCTTTCTTAGCAAATAGTGACTTGAATTTACCTATGCATGCACTTTTATCCCAGCAATTTGTCAGTGCCTCTTTTTAGAATTACCCAAACCGTGTGGATCTAGAGGAAAATTTAAAAAGAGAGAGACATAGAAAAAGAGTCTCATGGGTATTTTTATTTAATAAAATTAAATGTTCTTCTCACTTTATTTAATTCACATGCATTCTCTGTTTCCTAGCCCTAAGAGTATATTACAAAGATGAACAGATGTCCTGGTAAATTTTTTTTAATAGAAGAATAAAAATTCTAGGATGAAAATGGGGCATCTTAGTTTTTGTATTAACTTAGGCAGTTTCATACCACCTGGAATTTGTCCATTCAGTTCAGCTTTTCTGGCCAGAGGAATTGGTGGACTGATTATACAAGTCCTTGAAAAATACAGCTGTCATACCCAGAGGTTCTTCCCTGATTAATTTATTGAGGTTTGAAACTGTGCCCCACAGAGGCCTTCTAAATACTGGTGGTTTGAGAGACAGGTCTGGGGAATGCTAAATAAAAGTCATTAAAGGAACTTTTCCATCAACTATAGTTGTGGTTTTAGGAGGGGGGACATCTCAGTGACAGCAAATTGCAGCTATGAGTGAGAAAAACTAAAAAGCTTTCAGAGGATGTTGTATTTCTTCTTCTTCTTTGCAAGATTTTGTCCCATATCTTTAGTTTCTTTAGTCATTAGTTATCCATTGTCTTATCAAAACAGATCAGGTTGTTGTGGTTTGTCTCCTGTTGCCCTGTACAATTAATTAAACATAAACTGCACAAACTCCCCCTTGTTCCATGATGGAGAAACATTCAAGTTGCAGTGGCACCAGGGTTCATGTTTTCTAACTTTCCTTTTCCTGCTCCCAAACAAGTTAGTCCAACGTGATATTTTGTTTTCAGTCAGTAAATTAAACTGCACCTGCAAATCCTATTTATTTTGCCTTGTAAATTGCCTGGATTTTATGTGGCTCTTCACTCAGCTGTTTGTAAAGTAAGTGTGAGCAATAACAATTATATTCCCCAAAGGAGATCACTGAATATTATTTGCCTGTGGAAGTGTCTTCATCCTATGAAGCAAATTCGAGGCTGGGTAAGGGCAGGTGGGAATAGCCTGAATCTGGAGACAGAAGACAGGGTGTTTTTACAGCTGATACCTCCACAAAAGCAGAGTGTGACAAAAAGACCTTTGCACTGGTATTTCACTACCTGCTGCTTTTGTGCATTACAGCAAAGCCCTGTGAAAAACTTCATGTTACCTTCATGCTTAATTCACTGTACACACAGGACCACGCAACAGCCTCAGCTAAGAAATCATGGATTTCCTCAGGGATTCACAGAAGTGCTGGCTGGAAGAAACTTCCAGAGGACACCCAGTGCAGCTCTGGCTTGAAGCAGGACCAGCACCATCAGCAGCTCAGGTCAGCCTTGCCTTTGTCTGACTCAGTCCAGAAATCTCCAGGAGTGAGATCAAAAACACCTGTGGAGAGCCTGTCCAGTGCTGCACCACACACTTGGTAGGAAGAGTTTGCCCAAAATCCAAGCTGAACCTCTCAGGATTCAGCCTGGAGCCACTGCCATTACCAGTAATGAGAAAAGATCAGTGTTTTTTTTGTTGTTGTTGTTTTGGTTTTGTTTGTTTGTTTGTTTGTTTGTTTGTTTGTTTTTGCAATACCCTTCCAGTAGCTCAGGCTGACTTTGGATCACCTCCTTGGCATCTCCTCCACCAGAGGACAGGACCCAGCTCCCCCACCTCTCCAGGCAGGTCACAACCCCAAGCTGCCTCACCAGCTGCTCAAACCTCTCCCTCCACATCCCTTTTGAGGTGATGAGCCCAAAACGAGACCTGTATTTCAGGTGCAGCTTCACTAGCACTAATAGGGATAAAAAAACCCCCCACATCTGATCCCCCACTCCTCCTTGGGAAGATGAGGGTGCAGTTTGCTTTATTTATCATGAGAGCACCCTGCAAAAATGACTGCTGAAAGCACTGGGACATGGAAACTTCAATCTGAAATTCTGCATATGCCAGCATACTTTTTTTTTCCTACAAATCTCTGTGACACTTCACCTGTACAACCTTGCCAAGGTAAGGTTTACTGTGCACTTACAAAAAAAAAAAAATGATTTGCAGACTTGCTGCTTGCCTGGTATATGCAATATTTATTTATTAGTGTTTTGATTTATAAGACTTCTATAAGAAAGTACATTTTCCAAGCTCTAGGAGATTCTGCTGTAAATTAGAAATACAGTCACATAAAAATAGACAAGTTATTGCCCCTCCCAAAAAAGTAAAAAAAAAAAGGACACCCAAAATTGCATGAAACTTTGATTACTGTGTCTCAGTTTGTATAAAATACACTCGGGATGTTCAGTATCTCCCACAATTATGCAGAAATAGATAAGATATTCCACAGGTTGCTCTGACTATTGCAAAATTGAGGTTGCAGCGGGTCATGAGAAAGGTGCAAATTTTAATGGTGTGTGACTTTTATGGAATGTCTTAGGAAGGGACTAAGGTTTAGGGGGTTATACTGGACCAGGGGTGGCAGTGAGGCACAGGAGCAGGTCCAAAGGCACTTTTGCATTTCTGGCTGACACCTGCAGCTCCTGGCATGGGTGCAGGTCTTGTTAATCAGTGTTTGGTTGGGCTGTTGGCTTTAAACACTGAACCCTGTCTTCTCCAGGGAGAGGCACAAGCTGGAGCTGCTGTGGCCTGAGAGCCATGGGCTGCCAGCACAGCTCTCTGCAGCCACCTCATAAACTCCTGGGCAGGAATCTGGGAACTTGGGATGAGTGTTAGGAGAAAGGGGAGAGTTGAGAGCACTCAGCTGAAGCGGAGAGAAGCTGCTTCTCCACATAATCTGTGACCAAGCTGTGTAAGTCTGTCACAAAGTGCTATGCACAATAATAGTACTCAGGATTCTAGAGATGCTGGGACAATGTAATGGAAGGAAGATACTTAAGGGATATTTTTATAATAAAAAAATGTAGTTTTGTGGTTAACAGCTATAAAGAACAACACAAATTGCTCAAGGTGTCTATGGAGAGGGCTGCTGGAAGCTGAGAGGGTTTTGGGGAAGTAATTTTGAGCACAGTATTTGGTTTTTCTCCAGGAATTAACTACAGGTCACTGATGGAAACAGGGTTTTGGGATGTGCAGACCTTGCTCTGATCCAGTGTTTTTCCTGTGTACAATCTCTGGTGCTTCCTCTGGAGCTGTAGAATCACAGAACCACAGGTTAGGTTGGAAAGGACCTTAAAGATCACCCAGATCCAACCCCTTGCCATGAACAGGAGAACCTTCCACTAGATCAGGCTGTTGAGTCCAGGCAGAGCACAAAGCTCCTCTGGATTTGGAATTATCCTGTGAAGGAACTTCCAGAGCCAAAAGCTGAATGGATGCAAAGCCACATCAAACAAACAAACAAACAAACAAACAAACGACAACAACAAAACAAAAACAAAAACACAAAACCAAAACAAAAAAAAACCCCAAAAAAACCCAAAAGACCCA
>JANRGV010000084.1:65749439-65777037 GCA_024734035.1 Alethe castanea
ACAAAAAAAAAACACCAAAAAAACCCAAAAGACCCAAACAAACAAAAAACCAAAAAACCCAAAAAACAAAGCAACAAAACTTGTGAATGTCTCCTTGTGCATTGAATGCTGTTACTCTCATCTGGTCTCACCACATGGCAACACCAGAGAGACCAGAGCTGGTTTTAAAATTCTCACTTTTTAAAGCAGTCAGCTACTCAACATGACAGTTGACTTTTAACAGTCAGCAACTCAAATATGATTCTTCTCTGTGCAATTTAATAAGATTTAAAAGAAAGGAAAAAAAAAAGGTTTCAAGATTGATTTAAAAGTTCTCCTTTGCCAGATGTATATCAAAAGAAGGGAGAAACTCAGAATAGGCAATGGAAAAGTTTTACTTTGGAGTTTCATAAGTTCTAGTGCCTCAAATGTCATTCAGTCTATTCTGGAAGAAGGAAGCTTTTAAATTTTCTCTCTGACAAACTGGTTCTCCATCCCCAAATATTAAGCATACAAGGCTCTTCAAACAAGTTCTAGGTACTTTATTTTTCAACGGGAGAGATTCCCTTCTTTCACTTCTTGCTTAAGGAGAAAGCAATGGTTCTGTTTACTCAAAAATTTTAAGAAAGGAAAAGTTCCTGAGGCAGAGAAGGAACTTGGAAAAAATTAAAAAGGTGGAAGTTCCAGAAAGATCTTGGGACACCAACCTAAAAAATATTATTAGAAACCTTCATGAATTCTTAATGATTGCACATCACAACCTACAACCTCAGTAGGATAAACCCATCCTCTGGAGTTCAGAGAAGAAAATCAAGTAACATCTTGCTTGAAATGCCTTAGCAAATTATAAGCAAATACACGTTAGGAACAACAAGAAGTGTCATTCAGCTTTTGTCATGCTGGTCTTGGTAAATCCTACTGGTTAAATAATTTAAAGAATAATAAAAACAACAACAACAACAACAACAACAACAAACCACCTGTAAATGGAAAGGAGGACAGAATTTTGAAAAAAATCAGCAAAAATTGAAAGTGTGTATATGTATATATATATGCACACACTGTTTACTTTTTCTTTCTTTTCCTTCTAGTTCATCAAATATAATATAAATATCATTTATATAAGAGAAGATAAAGAGGTGATCAATTCACAGCCTATTACTGGTTCCATCAGGCAAAGTGATTTTTTTATCTAGCAGAAACACCCAGCACACAAAACAGAATAAACCAATCATTACATCAAGTTACTGGAAGTAAAAGCTAAACAGGTACATATTAAAAATATGGGCAAAAGTTAAATGGAGGAGATAATTCACCAGGGTAACAGTTTGTCTTTGAGTATGGTGATTTTGTATGTGAGAATGGAGTGATTTTCTGGAAGAGATGTGTTGGGATTTTTAAGCAAGATAAAGAAAAGCCTAGAAAATGGACCCACCAAGATAAGTGGTGCCCTGGGTGGGTGCCCAGTGGTGGCTCCTGAGGGCTTGCACAAGCAGAGCTCTGGGAAAACAGAAAAACAAAGCCAAGAATAAATCCCCAGGGAAGTGATGGTTTTAATTATCACTCAAAACACCCAGCTCATGATATGAAACACTAATAAACCTGGCTGGCTGTGGTGCAGCACACAAGGAGTGTGAGGATGAGCCTCTCTCACAATTTGGTGTGAGATTTCTGACCTTGAGGGACTCCCAGGGTGAGAACTTGGGGCAAGTGGTGAGATTAAAATGCACCAGCAGAGAGGGGGAATGTAGCAATGACATGATGATGATCAAACCATAAACAAATCCAAGCTGTAAGAACAGGTTTGTTTTATATGAGGGAAATGTTCCTTGCTGCAGGTGGCTCTGGGGTGCAGGAATCTGGAGGCTCGTGGGGCTGATCACCAGCAGAGCAGTTTCAGAGAATTTCTCAGAATTTCTGTTCTTCCAAAGACAGGAGCACTTGGGTGAGACTGTCCTGAGCACTGGGAAAGGGAACCTTAGAGAAGAGCCACAGAATCACAGGCCAGTGCAGCCAAATTGGATTGGGGAATACATTCCTGGGAGAGCTCCATCTGACTTAAAGATCTATTAATTTGTGAGACAACTGTGACAGCTTTCACTGTTAGTTGTTACTGAACTCACAGCTCATGAAAACAGGAGAGAAGTAACACTAGATGAAATCTGTCTAGGACAGAAATTAAGTCATAAGAGTAATGATAATAAAATACTAATTACACCTGAAGCACCATTTTAATAATGATAATTCAGATGATGTTAATGTACCATTCTCTTTAAACATGCTAACTACCTGCTCAAATTGGAGAAGGTCAATGCAGTGTGTGGCTGGGTCTCATCAATTTCTTTCCTATATCCTGAAATTCACAGTCTTGGCTGATTTCCATTTTCCTTTTTCAATCAGCAGTATACATTTTAAATCCATTCATTAGGTAATAAAAAAAATCTTTTAATTAAAAAAGTAATTTATTCTTAATGACTCTAGGTCCTATAAACTGTCAAAAAGTATTGCTTTAACCCATTTATTAGAGTTTGAGTGGCAGTGTTATCTCCCTGGGATGCTAAAGATGATGATTGTTATCAGCTTTGTTTACTCAGCACACACAGGGGATTTTTTTGCTGTGTGGAGATGCCCTTTATTACTTAAACACTGGCTACAAGACCTGCATGGTGACTGCAAGGTTTGATATCCATTTGATTAAGACACATGTCTTCTCTGATAAGAAATTATCAGAGTAAGAGCTGATATTCTAAAGGGCTGTTTTGGCACATTCAGCAGAGTTTCAGTGTTGTTTGTCAGAAGCTGAGGGAAGGAGGAGAGTAAAGAAAGGTGTTTTGGCTAAATGAGTGTGTTTTTTGCCACATCTAAAGAAAGAAAGATTTGTTGGGAAAGAAACACTGTAGGTATTGGCTGATTTTTTATACAGCATGTTCTTATCTTCTTCTATGTCCAGGGTTAATTCCTTTGTAACAAGAGAATAATGCACTGGGTTTGCATAGCAGGGTGGGGAGGACATGGGGAAGGGAAAGGAGGAAATAAATCCAGACACTGAACTGGCCTGCCTTGAAGGGAAATTAAGGTCTGAATATCTGATATTTGCTCTGTAAGTACACAAGAACCCCTTCCTTGGTGCTGTGTGTAATAGCACAATCAAGCTAAATTTCATATACTTGCAGATATTCTTCTGTGGAAATGGGGAAAATTATAACTTTTAATGGCTGCTGTTGACTTAAAATTTCTATTCACTCTTTTTAAGCATGAATTGTCTATTTTCAGGTTCAGAGAAAGTATTCCAGTGTCAGTCACAGAAGTTCAACATTTATAGAAAATCATTGTGAATGTAAATCTCATCCTGATTGAATACCTAGGAAGCATCAGCTCATGATGAATGCAAAATATCAGAGATTAGCTCCAGAACTGCTCATCTGAATTCAGAAGTAAAACGTGGTAAATAACCATTACAACTGTCATGCATTTAGCAAAGCTTCAACATTATCTGTTCCATGAATTGGGCCTTGTCAGCATTTAGGAGAAAATGAGATGGACAAAAAGAGAGTGAGCAAGTGCAATACTGATTTGCCAGGAATTTTCCTTCATTGGCAGAGGACTGGGAAGTATAAATGAAGTTATGATCATGTCTAGTGATAATTTGTGATGCCATAAAAACAAGTTCATTGCCTGGCATGTTTGGAAGATTGAGATTTTCTGTCCAGTTTGTTTGATTTTAAATATTCCTAAGAGTTGTAGGACTGGTGTGCTTCAAGTAACATAGGCCAGAAAACTAGAAACACGTTTACAAAATGTTTTACACAATTACCCAATTGCTGTGGAAGCTGCTTTCTGAATTTTAAGTGTCCTTTTCACTGCAGAAGTTTGCACATTATCAAATAGTCCCACTCTGAAGGAATATTTTGGGACCTCTCTCAGCAGAGAGCTTCCCAAGGAAAAGGTTTTTCTGACACAGTCTTTTTATCAAATTAATCTATTAATCTGGCTCTGAAGACCTGATCAAAAATGGATAACCAGTAAGTGGAGAAAAGAATATTTTCCAATGTATTTTAACTCTATATTCATTTGGTTTAACATCTTTCTTGAAATCAGATTTACATATGAAAGGAGTCCATTCCCTCAGTATGTAGGAAACTGAGACGTGAATACGCAGCTTCATTTTCAATAAACCTGACCCAAAAGCTTTCAGTTAAAAAAGGGAGCAATTATTCCAGCTGAAAACAAGAAATGGAAGCTGTCCCTTGCACAGGGCACATCTGATTTCTGTGCCATCCCTCCCACTCTCATCTCATGGTGTCTCTCAGCTCCTTGGGACACAGACCCACTGTGCTTCTGCCAGGTGGCCCTGGCACCTCAGTCCTGTGTTAGTTTTATAAAAGGCTCTTTTTCCTAGTCCTTCCCCACCTTCTCTCCCCTTTTTACATATTTCAAAACTTCAGGATCCATGCTGATTTTTCAGCATAAGTACATGCTCTCTGGTTTGGATGGTGCTGTTACCAAGGATACCATGATATGTTTTACTGAAGATGGTAATAACTCTTTTTATTTTTTTCTTTTCTGGACCAAAGTAATGTTTTGCTTTCCAGTCAAGAGCTGATCAAATGATAGTGCAATTTCAAGTTGCTACGGAAACCAGACTACAAAGACAAAGATACAATATTTATCTAATATCTTCCTTGCAAAAACGTATTTTTCCTCTGTATGCATTCTTTCAATTGTATCTGAAGCAGGTAATATCAGTTCATAAACTGAATCCAATACTAACTGTAGCAAAGTAAAATAAAAGTGCTTTATTGCAGTAATCCCCAAAGACTTCACATGGTCATCAGATAGTAAAATTTAATATATAAATAGTAAAGAAAGCAGTTGCCCACTTTCTTCTCTGTCAGTGTTCATAATCCATTTTACAAAGAGCTTTATGGAATATTGACTTAGAGGAACCAGCAACAGTTTCTGCAGTCACATCTTTTGAGGTGAAATATATTTTTATTGGCCCTACAACCAAATGACCATGGAAAAAAAGAATCACCAGAAAACAAACAAAATCAGATACTGGATATTAAATCTGTTTTCTGCAATTCAAGTAGACAGAAACTTCTAAGGTACTTGTAGAAAGTAGCATTTGGGAAGATTTCCATGGACATTTCCAGTTTGTTCAAGAGCAAAACTCCCCAGGTGAAGCTGCTGGCTGGTGCAAGGGGCTGTAGCTCAGCAGCTCTGCTTCTCCTCAGGGCTTTGCACCAAATGAGAGACCACATTTGAGGGCAGTTTACAGAAAATGGATATAAAGGTTCATCAGACAACACGGGAATTGTGTCATCATCAATTAGCTCAACGCAGCGGTTTGCAAACATCATTTGGACTGGACAAGAGGACTCCCTCTTTCTTCACATCAAGAGGGGCAGAAAACTTAGGGTTCCATCTGTCTATTTTTGTCCAGTTAAATTATGTTGAAGTGTTTTTGTTTGGGTTTGTTTTGAAGAGTGCAGTACAGTCAAAGCTTGTTGGCAGGAGAATGTGACAAGCGAGGAACCCCTCAGCAGAGTGAAAGCTCAAAAAAACCCACGAGCTGCTGTTCTTGTCTGAAATTCTAAGATCCATTGACTCAAGCATGGTTTCATGGAGCTGAACAACAGGAATATTTTGTCACAGACATATGAAATACCCCAGCTGAATTTTGGTGTCTCCTGGCTGAGTGGTTAGACCACGCCAGCCACCAAGCACCAATTAACAGATGAACACCAGCAGAGATTGATGAATCACATAAACCCCAAATAATATCCAAGATAGGTGAGCTGAATCATGTCCTGAATAGCTCTGTTAAACACAGAGGGAACCCAAAATGAGATGCCAGGCACACAGATTTGCTGAGATGAATCTCAGCTCTGGCAGGAGATGAATCCTGGCTAATCCCAAGCAAACGGAGAGAACAGCATCCTTGAGTCTGTGGGATGTGCAGGAAATTTGTGCTTTCCCAGAAGCTGGATCCCAAAGCAGATGCACCTGAGCACAGCAGTGGAGGCACTGGGATGCTTCAGGAAAGGGGGCACACAAATTTAAATCTGCTGGAGGTGAGAGGGCATTCAGGGAAGGGCTGTCTCTGCTTGCTGTGCTTGGACACAGCTCAGGGGAGGATTTTCTGTCCCTCAGGCTGGGCTGAGCAGGGAGCAGTGGCAGACACTGATCCTTTAAACCAACAGGGCACCTCTCCACACTGCTGTGCTCTGCAGGGTGGTGTGCTCTGTGCCACTCCAGGCTTCCACATCCTTCAAGGAAACGGGATCATCAGACTTCCCTGCAGAGAAGCAATCAAGCTTACAACCATCAGGTTGGGACCAAGAGGGAGAAATGTGAGATCTGCAGCTACTTTGCTGGTTGGATCTGGCAGTGCACCTCTTATCTGTCCCACAGGAGGTAAAACAGCAATGAAAATTAAAAATAAAAAAATAAAATTCAGAACTGGGATTTGATTTTAGGCTATCAGAAAATCTACTCAGCTTTGCAGTGTGGTGGAGCTTGAATCATTGTTTACTTGCTTCCCTTCTTAAACTTAGTGGCACTGAGTCTTTGCACAGGGTAACATCTCTAGTGTGACATGTGTGTCCCACTATGTCACTGCTGGCAGATTTCCATCCCCCTAAGATTAGATTTCTGCTTCTTCCCTCCCTATCACAACTCTATGTCTATTTTTTTCTTTTTTTTCCTTCTCACAGCTTTTATCTCCTAATCTCAATCGGCATTTTCCTTTCCAGTGTTTCATTTTCCTTCTCTTCATGGACAGCTTTTGTGTCCATCACATGCCTTGGAGGGAGATAAGAGGCTCTTTATTGTGAGCAGTGCATCCAACAAAAAATAAATTACCAAAAAATGACAGATTCACCAAGGTATTTAAGATGAAGTCTGAACAATTATCAAGGGCCTTACAATTAATTTCTTCATGTCTCCACCTGCAGCTTGTTAGCAATGCACCTGATACCAGCATTAGGGGATATGGATTCCTATTAGAGATTGTCATGCACTTGTGTAGGCACATGAATTTTTCATGCAGATGTTCCCATGGTTGGGTGATTACTTCAGCAGCAATATTTGCTCCATCACTAATATATTAAATAGGCTGCAGACACTGGGAAAATCTGGCTTGAGAAAGGGAAATAAGCTGGCACAGGCTGAAACCTGTCACATCTAAATGACAGCCATGTAATAATTTCTGCCATGTAATAATGCAACTTTACCTTCTGTTATTTCCCAAACAAAAAATGATGAAGTGCTGTAGCTACCAAAACCTGTGAGAGCCTAATATATTCTCATGTCAAACAGAAAATTTCTACCAGATAAGTAATGAATCCATTGGTTTCTTGGTTTTCTGATAAAAATCAAGGCTGTTTGGTCCATGATTGAAGGTCAGAATTGACGCTGCACTTCCAGAGAGCACAGACATTGATTGCTGGAGGAGGTTTTTAGCAAACAAACCTCAGTAGATCAAGTCAATATCTACTGCAACCTTTTCATGCACTGTTGATGTTTTTGTGAGAGTTAGAAGAGAGTTGAAAAGAAGCTCCTTTTTATCTGGTTATAATGAATGTTTTTGGGTGAGATTTTTTTCTATCTTTGCAAAAGAGCGGAAGTTTTGGGCGACATTGCCATGGTTGATCCAGTCTGCTCACTTTTTGGAAAAAATCCCTAAATTTACCCTATTTACCTAATTTTGGAGAGCCAGAAACCTAAACTCTCTGCTTTAAACTCATTCATGGACAACAGATAAATGAAGGCAGAGCCAGAGCATGACTCAGCCCAAATCAGATTCTGTTGAGCTGCCTGCCTGCATTGAGAGCACAAAGAGCAGCAGCTCTGCAGCTCCTCAGGGGAGCAAGAGGTCTCCCAGCTGTAAAGTCTGGAGGCTCTAAAGCAGAAATCAGATCACTCCCTTCTGCTGCCAAAAAAAAAAAAAAAAAAAAATTGCTGACTGGAAATTGAAGCCCACATTTGGGGCTCACAGGATTGTGACATTCAGGGTGGAAATTCCATAGAGCAGACTTAGTTCAAAAGACAGTGCCTGAGATGGAGAATGCGTGTGAGTCTCAAGAATCTTATTTTAAAGTTGCTTTCTCTCCAACATCAACATCACAACTTCAACTCTCTTGCATTCAGGTTATAATTTTTTTCCCCTCGCAGTTTTCATATTTCTCAAGAGACTGGCTGTCTTTTTAATCTCAAAGAAACTTTATTACCTTTTAATTAAAATGAGGTTTTGGTTATATTTGAAAAGGAAATTAGTTGTATTTTATCTGGATACCTAACGCAAAAAACCATGACAGCTTCTAGGACTTCTGTTATGGCTAAACTACCATCAAATGTCAAACACATTCTGGTTTTGTGCTGACAGATTTCAGCCTCATCACCTGCTCACGTTGCACGTGGGAGTAGCTGGAACACAAATACACTTTTGTGTGGCTGTATTTAGATCAAGACACAAGCTGGATGATCATTTGTTTCCAATTAATTCCTGGCACCAGACCCCAAACTCAGCTGTCCCAGGCAGATGCAGTTAAAACTTGGCTTTTGTCATCTCCCAGCACTGGCCGTGATGAGTTTAGCAGGGCTGGGCTCCTCCTCCTCACCTGCTCTGTGGCAGGGAAGGAGCTGCAGTGCATGATTGTGTCTGTGTTTCCACCCCAACCCTGATATTAGTGCTGGGGAACACACACAGCTTGGCAATGGGTACAATCCTGGTGCTGGGGTTGTTTCATGGTAATTAGTCTGAGCATGGTGGGCGCTGAACTCCTTAGAAAGCCCTGACTTTTGTTCACCCTTCCTAAAGGTATCACAGATTTCTTAGCACCATTTGTTTAAATAAATATTCAAGATCACTGTTCTTCAAAAGGATTCCCATGAGAATGTCTAGACTCTCAACCAAAACATTTCCATTTGCTTTTGGACTGCAAAAATCAGTGACAGTAGACTTAGAAATCACCAATGAACAGCAAAAGAAAACATGAAACCTCCTAATGCAACAGATGAAAAACTCTACAAGTTAATCATCCCAGTTATTAAATAAATGTTTATAAACAACTCATATCTTTAAAGACTCAGGATCAGTTCAGAAATGGATCAAACAAAATGAATCAATTTAAACACAAATGACATTCAAAATAAATGTTTTGACTAGTGAAGTCAATGCAAAATTGATTAAACAACTCAGTGTGTAGAGGTTGCAGCTTACTAGGTCTAGCTTCTGAGAAAATGTTTCTCATGTTACTAAACCTTCTGTTGCTTCATTTTTACCCTGCTATGATGAAGCAGATTTATTTCTTATTTACAATGAGGTACTAAAACAAGAGCATGGTTGGAGTTATTGCTGCACATATGTGCATTGCCCTGGAAGTCTCTATTTAAAATGTGGCCAGAGCAGCCTACAGATAATTTAGGGGTGGTGGTGTCAAAGCAACGATATTTATACGCTCTGACATGTCTGTATTTAAGGTGAGTGCATGCAAAGTACATGACCAATTTGATTTGGTTGAAGAATATTTAAAAAAAATTTTAAAAATTAATATAATATAGAACAATATTATAGGTTCTGAGAGAGAAATACAGAATATCTGGTGGGTTTTTTTAAAGTCCATAAATGTGAGAAATTCAGGCAGAATGAAGACACTTTCTGGGAATGTATATACTGTTATATCCTTGGAGAGGCATGATAGTGATTATAAGGTGGATGTGGGAACCTCCTGGGAGGAAGGAAATTTTTTTTCAGGAGAAGAATGTCAACCCAGAGGGAGGCTTACCTTTGTTAAGGAGGTGAACACAAAGCTAAAGCAAACTTTAGAAACTAGAAATAGGTGTAAGGTTAAATTTAAGAAGAAATCCACACAAAAGCAAGCTGAAGTTTCAAATGACAGCTGCAGCAGTTGCCAGTTACCAAATTTTGAACTGAATTCCAGTCTGAGTGAATGAGGACTGGAAAACAAAGTGTGATCAGTCACAGATTTCTGGGTGCTCTTAATTGGGCTGGAGAGAATTAATTACTGGATCATGATTCCACCATAATACCAAGACAGGGCAAAAAATGGGCTTTGGTGTTTGAAAATAACATTTTAGATCTTCAGCAAAGGTTGGGTATAGACAGAGTGGGAAAGGAGAGGCTGTGAGGCCACAGATATTAACCAGGATGAGGGTACAGACCCAAGGGAGCAATTTCCTCCACTTTGAAGTATTCTTCTGTTTGTTTAGATGGTAAAACAACTTTCCAAACTGTGCTGTGCCCAGTGGTGAACACCAAGGAGTAGCCCTGACTCAGTGCTGGAATGCATTGTGTGAATTGCATCCCCTTGTCACTGCTGAACCCCACCAGGACAAAAAAACACTGACTAAGCCCTTTCCTGCTTATTGAAAAGATGGATTTATCCACCATTTTAATCTGTTCCTTTTCACACCACAAATTTTAAGGAAGGGTTTGAAATAGGGTCATGAAAGTCTCCTATTGTTGATTGCAGGAAGCTCCTCTTAGGCCTGAGCGGGCAACTGGGCTGAGTTCTTTGGAGCAGGGTGGGATTTGCTGTGAATGACCAATATGAGCAAACTCCCTGGAAAATGTGATTACTTATTTTGCATGTCTAAAAGCAAACACTTTTGAAAATCTGTCCTCATTGTAAATGTCAGCATCTTGTTAATGAATACAAGTGTTTGTGGGGAGGAAGGAGAAATGCATAAGGGTGCTTGCTGTGCACATCCACAGGGCTGAATTTCAGCCTTAAAGAGCAAATAAAGATGGCTCTGCTAAATTTGATTGTTATTGCTATATTCTGGTTCTTAATAGAGCAATATGCCTAGAAGAAATGGAAAAATAATTGGCTATATTTGATCCTGTATCATCAATCATTCCCTCACCCATCCATCCATCCATGCATTTAATGAGAACCACTGAAGTTTCCCTCGGAAGTAATAAACAAAAATACATCCTGCAATTAATTCAGGCATTGCAAAATGTCCACTTAATTTTACTGGGCGTACTAAATCAATTCTGTGCTTCACTCAGTGCATTGAAAGAAGCTGGCTGGCAAGAACTTCATCTGTTATTAACTCACAATGCAAATGAAGTTAATGCCTTTTTGCTATGAATTGTCCTCTGCTGTTAAACCTGAAAGTCAATGGGATAGAGGAGGAGCTGATTCCTTGTGAAATACAATAGTTATATTCCATGTTTCACCTGCAGCTAAGTCCTAGTAAAAGCTCTGACTTCCAGCATTCTTTACTGTGCTTTACTTTTTGAAAGAAAAACCTTCCTGTCACTGTTTCAGGCAAAACTCATTCTTTAAATTCCCTCCAAGAAATAGCACTGTTGTTCAGGTAATGATTCCTGTAGTCAAAAATTACATCAGCATAGTTAAATTTAACTTCTACTTGCATGAATGACAGCAGTGCACTATTAGGCTCCGTTCTAAACATGGTTTTCTCAACCTTCATTGGCTTCTTTTTCATTTACATTTCCTGAGTAGATAAAGGTAATGTGGAATACCCTGGTGTAAGTTACTCATATTTTTTTCGTGGCACTTTGGACTCTTTTTTTTTCCCCCACTTTTTCTTCATTCAGGTTTAATGACATCGGGTTTCACGTTAAGTCAAATCTTTTTGGTTTCATATTTTTCAGCATAATAATGAGGAGCAGATAAAGAAAAGCTGGAGTGAGATAGTGTCAACAAATAAGGCATCTCAAGTTCATTGAAAAGTGATTGGCAATTAAAATATTAAAAATTAAAAATATGTGGCTTCTTTGAGTCCCATAATGATTAATCAGAATGTTTCACTTGAATTTTAAACCCTAAAGCTCTGGTTTATCATTGGTCACCTGACCAGTGTGGTTGGGATCCATGTCACCTTACCCCAAATATCCAAAATATGGTCTTGTAGATCTGCCTTAGTGAAATATTCCCTGTGTACAGTATGAAGAGGCATAGATAAAGAATTTTAGAACTTATTTAAGCCATGATAAGACATTTTCAGGAAATGTTTGTCTTCTGCATCAGCCTCAGAAGTATTGAGAGGTTTTCTACTCTACATATCTCTGCTGACTTCTGGTTCCTATTTTAAAGAGTCATCCATTAAAGTGATTTCACTAATTAGCCCCAGAAATTCCCAGTGACTTGTTGACACCAGGGAAATATGTCCTGATGCTCCCAGCTGAGAATATCAGAACTGCTGAGTAGGTTACCTGTTATTGCCCTTTCTCCCTTTTTCCCTCATGGGTTCTTGACCTCCCAACCCTCCTCAAGAGAGGATTTCTAACATTCCTTGAGTGCAGAAATACAAGGACCTATTCCAGAAATCAAAAAGGATTTTTTCCACAGGTGAGATTCTGTCACTACACTCAAGAAGCTAACCCTGGAATCCAGAATCTTATCTCAGGGGCTAAAACTCCTTGTGCTTTGGGGTCAGCTGAGATCTTCCTGAAGTCCATTAAATGCATTGACTTGGTCTGCATTGGAAAGAATTTAGAAATCTCCCTCTTGTATAGAAAACTACTTGTGTATCACTGATGTTGAATCCACATTTCAAATAACATCTCACAAACTCAAATAAAAATAAAAAATTGCCAAAAAAAAAGCTGTTTGCCTGTTTTCTGTTTTGCTTTACCATCATTACCATATCAGTCCCCACTTCATAACTAAATCTTGACAATGTGGCATTTGGCTGACAGGATAAAATCACAACAAATAAACATTTAAACAATGTAACAGGATACTTCCAATATTTACTAGCTATTAATGAACATTTGCCTCACTGGCTTTGAATGCAATTTGGTACACAAAGACTGCTTCAGCTTACGTGTGTAAAAGATAAATAGGACAAGGGGTGGTGGTTTTAAACTGAAAGGATGTTGATTCTGTCTAGATAAGGTGTTTTGCTACAACAGGTGTGGTGAAAGGCCAGCACAGGTTGCCCAGAAAGGTGGTAGATCCTCATCTCTGGAAACATTCAAAGTCAGGACAGAATCTCTGAGCAACCTGATCTAGTTAAAGATGTCCCTGCACATTGCAGGGGATTGAGCTAGGTGACCTTTAAAGGCCTTTTCCAACCCAAACCATTTATGTTTCTATCATTCTATAGCATTAAAGATTGAACTAGATGCTACAGCTTCCTTTCACAGTTTGGAAGAAATACAAACACCTCCAGAGGGCTGGACTCTGCACCTGGGCTGGGGCAATCCTGGTTTTACATTGAAACTGGGGACAGGAGGCTGGAGAGCAGCTCCACAGAAGGAGATCTGTGGGTTTGGGCTGAAGGCAAGTTGAATATGAATCAACAGTGTGAGCTGTCAGCTGAAAAGGACAACTGTGTAATTTACAAGGTTTTTGGGATAGAAATATTGGAGCCCTATGTGAAAGTGCAAACATGAAGAGGAGCACAGCTTTCAGGAGCCCCCGTCTTGTCTGCCAGCCCCTCCAGCATATTTTAGATACATTGCAGTTTATTAGATATCCATAATCCCACCTGTTTGCAGCACTGACAATTACTGATGATGGAAGAAATAAGATCACACACATAAAAAGCCAATCCCATCTTTTTTGTTCAAGTTCTGTATATTTGACAGAGAGATCTGTTGCCTGACCCAATATGCAAATAATCCCTTGGACAATGAAAAGCCATTGGAGTTTCTCCAATAGTCTCACACAGCCTTCAAAAAGAGGTCTTGGTTATTAAATATGATCAAAAGTTGCATGAGCAATTCAGAAAAGTTTTGTGTTACCTTTAGGGAAAGTGTTGAAAAAGTGGGTCTAACAAGCAAATCAGCCAGGAGAGAGAGAAAAGTCTGTTATCAACACAGATAAACTTTGCAGCTTTTTTCGAGGTAGGACAGTAAAATCTTTGAAGTGTTTGTAATTGTTTATGTCTTTCAGTTTTTAAATAGACAGATGGAATGGGCCTTATTTTATTTTCAGGAGGCATAAACCAGATCCCTTTGGTTTGCATCAGCTGTGACCTCCAGGACAGTGACAAATGTGGTCATGGTGGATTTATCTGTGGGTAGCAGAGTGGTGACAGACAGGACTGACTGGCAGGTGATTTGTGTCTTTTTCATTCAGAGGGTTATTAGCCCCTGAGGCAGGCAGAAGAGACATCTGAGTGCTGCAGGAGCCAGGTGGGAGCAGGACAAGAACAGAGATTTCCTGTGCTTTGGTCCTAGGTAAAACAGAGTGTTGTGAGACTGAGAGCAAGTGATGTGATGGCAGCTGTAGCCCTTTCTGAAAGCACCACTTGCCCTTCCTCCCTCTTCCAGAACACATCTGCCACATCCCTCACTCATCCCCCAGGACAGCCCCAGGCTGTTATCAGTGCTGCAGCACAACTGAGGCTGAGATCTGCAGGACATTTACTGCTCTGGTTGAGAAGGTGATGATCAGTCAAAGACTGGGCTTGATGATCCTAAATGATCCTGTGATTAGTCTGGCCTGGGCTGGAGTTGTAGTTCCTCCCTAGAATGAGCCCTCTCCAGGTTCCTCTGCTTTTCTGCAAACCCAGCTGGTTTTGCTCAGCAGCTGAAAATTGTACCTGAGAGCCCAACTAGAATAACCTGGGGTTTGACTTGTTTTTTCCACAGTTGTAATACAAGGAGAGTCATATTTAGGAGTTATCTAAAGTGTTTTGAAATGCAAAGTACCCCCAAACTTAGAGCTGAAACCCCAGCTCTGAATTTTCATTTTTTCTAGTACAATCCTTTGCCATGAAACTTTTCTATCTCAGTGAAAGTGCATTTTTTTTTCCGTGCTTGAAAACTGTATTTTGGTAATTTTTTCAATGTTCTTTCTTGCCTGAGAATAGGCTCGAAAATATGTAACCAAGTAATACCAAGTTTTTAGGCCAATAGCAACATTTCAGCACTGTGCAGAAGTGACTGTGCAGAAGCCAAATCAACTGATGAAAGCTTGTGATTAATGTATAATTTGGATCTAAAACTCTCAATCTGTAAGCTTGACAGATAAATTGTATTCACTGACATTTCCAAATGCTTATGAGAAATGCTGTCTGTGAAGGCACTCACCTGAATGTTTAAAAAACCTCATGTTTTGTGTGGTTTTCATACTGACAGACCACACCTGATGTGGTGTTCCCAGATCCAAAAATAAACCAGGGTAAGATCCTCAGCAGCCTGTTCCCAAAAACCCTGCCTGGATCAGGGCTGGATTTTAGCTGGGCTGGATGATCTCCAGTGGTCCTTTCCAGCCTCAACTGGTCCTTGATTCTGTGCAAATCTATCTCACAATGGCTTATAACCCAGAAAATTATATTCTTTTTTATGTAAATGCAAGTTGGTTTTGAGTGAAAGAATGAAAACACCACAACAACCTCGGAAATCATTAGAATTGATTTTCCAGTAATTATATTTAAGTCAGAAGTTGTTTTTGAAGCAGGTGTTGGGTCTATAAATGTTTTTTTGGTTGTTGTTTTTGTTGTGTGGGTTTTGTTTGTTTGTTTGTTTGTTTGTTTTAAGTTATCAATGATGTGGCCCACTCTTCGGCTTGTTTCTCAATTTATGGTATTTCTATGTCATTACCCCTAGTCTTTCCATTGATAAAAACTTGTTCCAAGATTGCACAACTGGACAAATCTGTTTTCCAAAGCTGGGCTCATGGAATAAGGTGAAATAAAACAAAGTTAGACATGATCAAAACCAAAAATGGAGCTGCTTTGCAATGCTAATATTTGGGTATTTAATCAGTGGTCTTCAGAAACGTTTTTGTAAATATTTGAGTAAGATTTATACACACTTTCAAATTTGAAAAAGTCTGATTTTTTTTTTAAATCTGCCTTTTTATATTGTAGGTGAGAACTAAAGGGGGACGTCAGAAGTCCTGTTTGAGCAAGTCAGCATTGTAGATGGGCTATTTCCTCTGTTGCTAACAGTTAAACTAAAAAGTTTTCAATCCAAATATACTGTGGCCAGTCAAGAAGTGCTAAAAGTCAAAGAAAACAGGTTTCTTTGTAGCTCTTTCTAGGGAGACACTAGACCATGATTGAGTGCCAGGGCTGATGAATTGGTTTAATGCAGACACCAGCAAGCTTTGCAAGCTTCTAACAGAAAAACATTTAGAAAATGTAGGAGAATACTAAAGGCAGCAAAAATGTCATTTGAGATAAATGAGAAGCTCCTAATTAAAAAAAAAAAAAAAAAGAAAAAAAAAGAAAGAAAAAAGTAAAACAGATTTTTTGTTTGTTTGTTTGGACTACAGAATCTTCAATCTCTAGGTTAGCTTAAAAAGCAGTGAAGGCTAGAAGAACACCTTTCAGGTTTATCTTTCATAGCTGCAGAAAAAGGAGAGCAGGGCAGAACCACAGAGGTGCATATTCAATCAACCACTGGAATGAGTGGTAATGCTGAAAATTTTCAAAATAATTTCTCATTTTTCAGAGTGCCCTGAGCTCACTCATCCCTCTGTTTCACCTGCACAGCCACAGCAGCACATTCCCCTCTCTGCAGCTTTCCTCTCAATCTCCACTCAGGCCAGCACCTGGGGAAGTTTGCCTGTTAAAGGTTTCCATTTCCCATCCTTATTTAGTTGTTGAGAGTGCTCTGGAGATCTCTTCCAGCCAACCAAAGAGCAAATTATACACAACATCACACCAGGGGTTTATCTGCAGTTTGTAGGCAGAATATTAAATTACAAAGGTGTGGAATGGTTTAGGTTGGAAGAACCTTAAAGATCATCCAGATCCATCCCCCTCTGGGGGACAGGGCACCTTCCACTAGCCCAGATTTCTCCAAGCCCCATTCCAACCTGGCCTTGGACACTTCCACGGATGAAAAATCAGGCCCATGTCTCTTCTATATAAACTGATATACCTGGTTCTGCTCCTCACCTCTTGTGCAGAGAAAAAAAAAAATCATAGTGGTTATAATCATCTTACAAGTGTCCTGAAAATCCCCAAGGAAGGGACTGGAATAATGCCCAAACACAAATTCTGAAATGACACTTAAATAATTAAAATAGCTACAGAGGGACAGGGATGAGTTTCACGTTATGCAAGCTTTTCATTTGTTTGTATTGCAATTAAGTTTTAAAAAATTGGAATGGTAGGATTTAAAAATAGTTTAATAATTCCAGGACCTGTGTAGGCAATGAAAGTTATCAGATTTCTTTAGCTCATTTGGAAGAATTTATGCATGTTCTGAAATTACCTACATTTCAGTAGGCAAGCAAATACAAATATTGATAAAAATGTTGAGCCAATATTAAGCTGAATCTCCCATATACATAAATAAACATTGAATTTCTGCCACCATGCTATCAGTCAGGTTGGTGTACAGATGTTGTATTTATACTCTAAGGAATTATTATAGCTTCTCTGAGACTTTTCTTTATAAATCACTCACAGGAGACAGACTGAAGAAAATTATTCAAGAAAGTCATCAATACCTTGCACGTGATCTGGGAAGAAATACATAAAATACTTATATTGATCTAATTTCTATTTAAGTAAGCATATTTATTTGGAGCAGGATGCCTATGCAAATTCTACAATGGCAAATGTTTTATTGAAGGGAACTTGATTGAATTGCAGCTGAGTCTTTATTGTAAAGCTCCTCCATGTGCCTGGGTGGGCCTATGGGTTTGACACCATTTAATCACTTATTTCCTCCCTGTTTTTTTTAGAAACAACAGCTCTGAATGCCACTGTCTCTATCTTCATCTTCTGGTTTGATTTGGTTGTTTCTTGGGTTTTTTTTTTGTATTGAGGAAGAGTTCATAATTTCTAATGGAAGCACTCCTTGTATTATTTCACTAATAATAATAATAATAATAATAATAATAATAATAATAATAATAATAATAATGGGATACAGTTTGCTCTTTTGGAGCCTCACTACAGTTTTGAGGGGTTCCTATATAGAGACCTACACATGTGGTTAAGGAAAAACACTTTGCAGTCAAATTCACATCAAGGGGAAAACATCTGCATCTTTTGGTTCAAAGATGGTCTGCAAAAATTTTTAGTTAGGTCTGGGGCAAAGGGCAGTAATTAAAACATGCTATTATGTCCTCCAGTCCTATCCTGTCCCCTTTTCTGCAGGTCTGTGCCAATATGATGATAATTAAACCATCTCTTTTCATGCAAAATGGGCAATTTTCTCTGTAATGAGTGCAAATATTGTCCCTTAAATTTAAATTAGAGAAATATAGTGATATGAGCACGTTAAGGTTCTATTAATAAATGTTTTCCTTTTCTTTTGGCAAGCAACATTTTCCCCTGCTCTCAAATGAATAAGTATTGTGTGCACAAATTGGAAAAAAAAAAACCAAACCAGCTTAGCAATGAAAATGTTTTTGCTTTGCTCTCTAGACCTTTACAGTTCTAACAGTCTCGGGAAGCATTCACTGCAGTTTTAGACAATCTTAGAACTGCATGTGGTGGAAATAAATTAGTACAAAATACCTTTTCAGGAATCATCTGATTGATGTGAAGAAAAACAAACCCAAGGCAAAGGTTGAAAGCTAAATAAGGATGTGAATTTTAATCATTCAACAGCTCAGCAATAGATATCTGTGCAGAGACACAATTTCTCAGCTGGTATAAATCAACAGAGACCTGTCAGAGCTGTGCTGATTTATGCCAGCTTGGGATCCAGCTTCACTTTGCTCCTAAAGCAGGAGACAAGATGTCTCTTCAAGTTTGCTCATATCACTAAGGAAGGAGTTTTAAAGAACTAGAGGACAATCAAGCACCAATTTCCTTTTATACTCAAGGACAATTTAGTATCCAATCCCTGTTATTGGCTTTGAGAAATCTCTTTGTAAAGATACTACTTCACATTACCATATTTTTATATTCATAAGGAGGGATACCTTTCCTGGAATGTGTGTCCAGTTAAACCAAGATCTGATTTTGTTGGGAAAATTGAGTTCTAATCACATGAGTAATAAACCACCACCTTTTTGAATGTGGCCTGTGAAACATAAGGGAAGAAGTTGCATGTTTTGTTTGGAGAGTGGCAGCAGGTTTAGTAACAGAACTGTAAGAGCAATGATGGGAGTGAGAAGTTCACCATCATCTTAATTTACACAGCACAGGAAGCCTGCAGTGCAATACATTGTGGCTGTTAATTAGTTTTCCATGTAAGTAACTTTCCAGGTAGTATGGAAGCATTGGCCAAAAAAACAAAGCAATTTTATACTAGAAAAAATAATATGAACTAGAAAAATATGGCTGAGAAAATAGCATTTTCCCCCATTTATTTGTGTGCTCAGTTTTTTATTAATACCCAAGTAGCCAGATCTTTGAGGCCTGGTGATACCTGATTAATCTGAGCTTTAAGGCTCTGGAGGAAGGAGTCCTGCTTCAAAGATTTCCCCAGTGCTCAGTAGAATACCTTTTCATTAGGGAACTACATTGCCTTTCCTTTGGGTTTTAATTCTTTCAGTCATATCATAAACTGTCTTCCATAAACAATTATGGATTGGGAGCAAGTCCAAGGAGGTCAGTGAGACTGTTGCATAAGGAAGCAGCAAATTCTGAACTTGGAATGTTTTGTTAGCCTTGGCAGGCAGGAGAAACCAAGAGAATGTGAGGGAAACCAACTTGATCCCGTCTGCAGAAGTGACCTGTGAGACAACCAGAGGTGACTGGGAGAGGGGGGAGTTGTGGTGAAGGGCAGTGCCAGGAGGGAATCCAGGTCTTCATTCCAACTTTCCTTTCAAGCAGGACTGACATCAAAGCTAGGCCAGGTTTATGAGGACATTATCCAGTCAAGTTCTTAAAACCCTTGAGGTCAGACATGGGCTTGCCTCTCAATGCACTCGTTTTTGCAGCAACACAGTGACATTTCACATGTGTTTTATTAAGAAATTAATTTATTTCCTTATTTAGAATGGGAAGAAATTTATTGTTAGTGTATAAACTCTTGTAACAGATATAATGTGCTAAATTCCAGAGGATTTTCCAACAGGACTTTGTGGCAGAGCAATGGAAAGCTCAGGAGAGGGAGGATGGTCTTGCTGAATGGTTAGTGGGGTTTGTGTGTCAAGGGGTTGGCACACAGAATTAAACTTTTATCTTGGGTAGGCTGGATTTGAAATTATCAGCAAGAGTAGCAGAATTCCAGGTTGCAAGGCTTTCTTGCACAGGGATGTTCTGCTGCTGGAGCAGTGTGACCCCAAGAGCACCAGAGCAATGCAAGTGAATATATTGAATATATTGTTATTCTAATTGTTGATGGGATTGGTGGCATATCATCAAAGAGAAGGGAAAAGCTGCTGCCACTTACTCCATCTGCCAAAATGTATTTGCTTTGTCATAACTCACATCAAGAGTTTACCAAAGCAAGGAGAAATTACCTGTTTGTCTGGTATGAAGTGTTTCACAAGTGCTTTAAAACAATGCTTCTTAATATAGAAAAAGGAATCCAAAACAAGGAACTCCCAACATCCTGGCAATTTCCTTTTCTATCTTGTTCCATAAAATCAGAGTGAAAAGTCAAACATAATTTTCAGTATATTTTTAGTATTTTTGCTATTTGGAATGTGATTTCAATTCTTAAATTTCTTTCAGTGCTATGAAAACATTTAATTTTTACAATGTTTTTGATGTAACTCAGAAGAATTTCTCACTGTCTAGAGACTGTGGTATCACTGTGGTAGGTATCCACTAAATAACAATCCCTCTATATGATGATTTATATAAACTGAATTTAATTTAATAGCATTTTACTTAATTTAATTCAGCAGTAAAATTCAAAACATTAAGTATAGATTAAAAAATAGATTTTCCTATGCAAGAATTATATTTTTATATTTTTTTTTTACCTTGTTTCCCCTCATAACTGTGCATCTTCTGTCTTGCTTTTTACAAACTCAGATTTATGGTGCATAATTTTTAAAAATCCACCGTTGAGTTTGATTTTACTTTGTTCTCTAAGCAAATTTTGAAGTTCTTTTCATAGTATTTAATTGATCTGTACTTGCTGGTTTTATCCTGGTTCATTCCCCTTTCCCTTCCTCCTAGATCAAGAGTTTGAGAAATCTGGGTATTTGCAGGACTTTGTTATTGTTTTACACTGTATAAACATAAAATGCTTCTGTACTATTTAAAGGTAAATAAATCAGTTGTGTAAAAAGAATAAAAGCTATGAAACATCCAGATGGAGCTTTCTACCCATCAAAAAGGTAATCAACATTTTGCTTAGCAACCACACTTTAATTATGCAAGTTAATCTTGGAGGTGGAAACAGAAGTGGAAAATCTGATGCTTAAGTAAAATTGATTGACTCCATAAAATGTCCTTGAATAAAAGGAGGGGAATAACCTGACCATTGGAAACCAGCACACAAACAAAATATAGTTAAAGTGATTTCATCATTTGAAGGTGTTTGACTGATCTCTTGTACCTTCATTGTCAGCAGTGTTACAATCTTTAGCAGTTTTGATAGTAATCTTTTGAGAGGAAACAATTTTGGGGGAGGGAACAAAACGGCTGCTGCTTTTTCAAGTGAAGGAAAAGCATGCTTTACAATAAAAATGCAAAAAAAAATATGGTGAAAACAGCAATCTGTTAAACAACCACTCTATCTATTGTTTTTTTATAGAAATGGACTGACCTGGTGATAACCATGACTACCAGAACAAATTGGAAATAATCAGATCAATTATAAACCATTGGAGTAATTTATTATCCCTCTACAATTTGTGGGAAGAGGAACCTTCAGAGACAAAGTCACCTCATCCCCAAAAGGTGTTTGAGACAAGTCAGATGATTCACCTGTCCATGTACCTTATTTGTACATGGTGGAAGAAGAAAAGAGATTCCTTTGATAAAATGTGGATATCTACATGTAGTACTAAAATAATATGCATTACCACAGTCCAAAATATTCTAGAGGAATCTCTGCTTAACAACCTCTATTTCCTTCCACTTCCACAGAACCTTGGCTGTATAGAAGAACTGTAGAGACCTCAGTGTGGGTGAGATTTTTTCACAGCTCTTGTCTTTCGGATGTAATCAAACCAGTTGCTGGTTTGATCAGATTGGGCTAGAGATTTTAAAAGAAAGAGATAATAAGAAATTTTATTGGAGTCCTTGGCATTCATATGAGAACAAATGGCAGAAGCATAGTAAAAAATAAAATCAAATAAGTACATTAAATCACCTTATGAAATTTATTTTTCAGGATTTGAAGGAATGAAACCCATGAAAAAAGTTCTATAATGTATGGTGACATGTTAATGTAATTCTTTTTCATGTTTATTGCTGTTTCCATGCAATATATATGTACACAGGTATACATGTATACATGTATTTGTGTGTATATATGATATGTACATGTTCATAAAAATATATATATATATAAGAAAAATCCTGCATATATTTGTATTATGAAAGCTCAATGATCTTCTAGTGACATTGAGGCTTCTTTTACAGCCTAAAATCTCCAAAACAAACCAAACCAAACTGAACAAAAATGAGAAAATATTCACTTAATGGAAAAATTAAAAATTAATAGAAACATTCATTTTGAATTGAGTAATATCTATGAAAACTTGGTATGTTCCTGAACTCCTGAAAAGAGCTGGAAGAAGATAACCCTGGAAGCAGTGAAGAAGTGTTGCTCTAGCCTGAAATTTGTTAAAATGAGTTCCACACCTTATTTTGGAGACAGCTCTATAAAGAATGCTGTTATAATTTTCAGCTTCAGGACCTCCTTGTGGTCAGCCTGTATTTAAATCCACACTGTATATGTGGATTTATATATCCCCCCAGTCTGGCTATGGGGGGAGTTTTCATCCCTGAATGGCCAGAGAGGAGAAAAGGGAGATTGAATTCTACTGACTTTATGCTGATCAACCAGAAGTTAACACAACTTGCCAGCTTAATTTTCAAAAAGCTGATTCCTGTGCATTTGATTGAAAGAACCTGCATGACACCAAGATCATCCTCAACTGCACCATCTGGTAGCAGCTCATCATCTTTCAGGACTAAGTGTGATGAAAGCTGATCTGACAATTAATGTAGATGTCTCTTTTGGGGATTTGTTGTATATCTCTCTTCCACCAGCAAGATTATGATGCAAAAGTCTCTTTGGGCCTGATTTTTATCCCATTCTTGTGGATTTTGATATGGGACCTGCACAAATGATACAGGATCTGCATATTAGCAGTAAAGTCATCTTAGGGGTGAATAAGAAAGTCTCCTCTTCAGGCTAAGAAAAATAATCATAAATTTTCCATCCTTTGCTAGAATGTAACAGTCTGCCAGGTGGCAACCACCATTTCAGAGACATATGCTTGAAAGGCAAAATGTCTATCCAGTCATCCTGAGACAATTGCCCTCACAAATGTGATTCCAGGGATAGCTTTACTGGATTTGGAGCCTTACAGCAAAATTAAACTCACAATCCGAGAGGCTTTTAAGAAACACTTGGCCCGATGATTGAATCACCTTCTGCCAGCAAATGCTTTATTTTTCTTTTTTCTTTTTTGTTCTCATCTAGAGTATCCCCAAAGTGGATGGGGCATTGTTTCTTGTCTTTTAAAGATGCAATTGATTGCATTATGAGCAAGGATGCAGACATCTGGACCAGTGCTGAGCCAAAATTTCTGATGTCTTTTCTAACACTACTTGTCCTTCACATTTGCTGGAGGGTAAAAAGTAAGAAAAAACAAACCAAAGCAATACTCACTGTGCACACACACACCTACAAAATCTTGCATCTGCCCCTTTAGAGGCCTGAAATAAGACAGTGGAAAAGTCTCCTGGATTTAGCCATGATTATGTTTAAACACAAGGCATCACTCCCTTCCAAGCTTCTGTCAAAGCTCCCAGAGCATGACCTGGGCATATTTAATAAATATATGAGTCTGGTAACAGGAGCCAGGCCTGGCTCCATAGCCTTCAGGCAGTGGGTATCTCCTACAGACCTTGAGCTCTCCATGGTTTTTTTGCAGTTCACAACAGTATTAATTGACCTTATTTGTGCTAATTCCTCCAAGCTAGTCATCCATACTGCTTTTCATATGAACCCTATCTAGTTTTTGGATGAAACCTATCTAGTTTTCTTAGACTAAATTGAGGGGCTAACAGAGATGCTCTTCTCTTTAGCCAGTTGCCTGGCTAGTAATTCAGTAATTCAGGACAAGGAGCAAGAAATTTAAAAATACTTTTACATAAACCAGTCAGAATTATATGTATATATTTGCTTTTACTGTCATTCATAGAATCATAGAATCATAGAATCATAGAATCATTTAGGCTCGTAAAGAACTTTAAAGTTGTCAAGTCCAACAGTTAACCCAGCACCAACACTAAATCCTGTCCCTAAGCACCCCATCTTCACATCTTTTCAATATCTCCGTGGCCCAATCACCACATCACATTGGCCTATTTTCATGACAGACCTCACTCCTTACAGCCAAAACTTTTTCACAGTGTTTTTTTCCAGTAGCAAAATTTATTGGCTGTGGCTTTAAAAGTAGAAAGAGATAAAAAAAGTATGAGCAGGTGTTCCTGGCTCCAGCAGGTATTCCCAGTAGAGGTAATTCATATTTTTGATGCACCCCTCTGTGTGGTCCTACCTCAGGTGATTAGTGACTCTAAAGGATGTGGCATTTGCAGCTCAGTGATATTATGTACTGGCCAGCACTATATCAATCACAGCTGCCAGATGCAAATGCAGCCTGTCACCAAAAGAGATCCCTTTTCCCAAAGCAGTTTTATGTCAAGATGAGAGCAGCATGTTCCTGCCTGAGCTAACACAGAGCAACTCCAGTAAAGTTCATGGAATTATACAAAACTAAAACTAGGTTACATTTACCTATATATGGTAAAACCTTCTTTTATCTATTCCCTTTTAAACTCAGCACTGATGCAGAGGTGTCAGTGATGCTACTGCTGACCCAGGGGTGTGTGTGCAAATCTAGGCCCATGTATTACTACTGGAACTAGCTGGATTTTTTTTCCATGGACTGGTATTGCAACTGGGGAGCACTGGCTATGGGAATGTAATATGGGACTGCAATAATTTAAGCAGCACCTACAGGCCACTTTCCTAGAATAGCATTTGAGAGATGTTAAAAGGCCTCCCAGCTCACTTTAACCCTGGGACAGCTGGGACAGCTGGGTAACTATCCTGGAAGTTTTACTAGAATTGCCTCCTAGATTCTTGCATCTTTGGAGCATCCCATGACTGAATCAGGAATCCCAAACTTCTGGATTTCTTTATGCTCTAGAAGCAACAGGAGACTGGAGGTATATACCTGGGGAATTCAAGTGTCTGAATTTATGGTGGATAAACACTGAGGCTTTCTGGAATGCTAAAAGTTGGAGCAGATTCAGAAGGGTTTCAGTGGGTTTAGTTTTATTAAACCTGGCCACAGTTAGTCCCTTTAAACCCTGTGGGGGTCTTTACAACAACTGCTGGGATACCACTCCAGAGAAATGTGGTGCTTGTTCACCAACAGCAGGCATTTCTCACAGAGTTTTACAGCTTTCTGCTCTTGCAGTTTTGAAATATTCATAGTTGCTTGTAATGACTGAAAGGCTTTCTTGGGAAACTTTCAAGCTGTTGTTTTAAAAATGCATAAGTATGACTTGCTTTAACAGCTTTTTCTGAATTTAGATGCAAAACACACTTCCTGTTCGCTACTTACTCACTCACTCACTCAACCTTTGTGTTGGTAGAAGAGAGCAAGTCCAGGCATTATATTTATCAATTTGCCTTTAAGACCATTAATATTGCAGCAGTGATTATGGCTCTTTCTTCCTAGCAGCAAGAGATGTGCAGAGGATTTGTTGACAAAGAATATAATATTTGTAAATTTATTTTTGTCGCTGTTGTATTTTGCAGTATATGAACTAAATGATCTTTAAGGTGCCTTCCAATCCACATCATTTTTTAATTCTCTTTGGAGACAAAAGTTATCTATTTCTTAGCCTTGCTCTTTCTGTGCCCATCAGTCTGAAATTCTCTGATGTTTGAAAGTCTACAGGGGAGCACGGTGGGGAAAAAAGAAAGATGAAAAAATTGTTGGTTGGCTATTTTCAAATAAGTGGCAATCTTTCTGGTTTTGCATCTCAGTTTTCAGTTCAGTTACAGGTTATCATTATAAAATAAATAAAATAACAACAGCAGTTATAGCAATTAAAAATATTATGACATCATCAATAATATCACTTAAAAACATTTCAGTTTACAGCATTTTATAAAAAGGTCACAATGATAATCCCTGTGGCTTTTTTAATGGATGGTAAAACCAGGGAGTAACAACAAAAATTCATTTGTTCAAGGTCACTCCACAGAGCACCAGAAAAGCCATGAATTGAAATCAGGTTCTCACAGTCCACAGCCAGCTCTTTAATATATGGCCACAATGCCTCTTACCAAGGACAGCAGGCACTTAGGGGAACAAAACACCACAGCATTAAACAAAAAGCACCACATTAAAGATTTTTTCTTTGCACATTTCACAGTCCATTCCCTTTTATGAATTCCAGAAATTTGCATTTATTTGCAAGGCGCAAAGGAGAAAGACATGGCGCCCAGTGACTGCAACTGTTAATAAACTTTTGGACAGCAGTTTTTTCAGAATAAAAGATGCTGGGATAGTCTTGCAGGTAACGTGTAAGGAGGAATGGAGTATAGTTACTTGATATTAGTGTGTTCAGGTGAAGAGAAAGTTTAAGACTAGAGTGTAATTATTATTGATTCAGGTGTAGAGAAGGTTTAAGAGTAGAGTATAATTATTATTGAAACATCAGCGTGTTCAGGTGAAGAGAAGATGTAGGCAATACATGCATGGTTTGGTTTGTAGATCTAAATGTTCTTTCCTGCCTTTTTCACAAAATATAGAATCACATAATTGCAGAATTGCAGAAAGGTTTGTGTTGGAAGAGACCTCAAAGACCTCCTTCAGCTCCAGCTCCCCTCCCATGGGCAGGGACAGCTCCCACTGGAACAGGTTGGTCAGCCCTGCCTGAGGTGAAACCTGAGATGCCCATATTCTGATATGATCTGGAATAGTGAGCTATCAACAAACACCTCAAAATATCAATCAGGAGTCAGCAGTTAAGGCTCAGTTGTTTCCACTCACCAGTATTTGAGATTCTGAAGCTATTCCAAGTCCAGATTTGTTCATGTACTTTCCCAGTATCATTTTATCCAGTGTGATCTGACCACAAACAAACCAAAATCCCAAACCAGGAGAGATATCAAGAAGATGGGAAAATCTATGTTTGTTGATGGCCTCAGAAGTTAAGTAAACACTAATTTGTGTGCAATGTTCTTTGTCCAGAAGCAATACCTACTGCCAATTTTTAACATTATTTTGATTAGTTCAGTGAATCTCAAAGGGTCCGTGCTGCATTAATAGTGAGCTGTAGGCATTAGCAGGATGTGTGAAGAACTTGCTCTACTGACTGTGGGGTATTCCCACTGAGAATATTTGTAGAAATGCAGTAAAAATTAGGAAACTATTAAAAGCTCTGGTTTCTCAATGACTTGAAGAATTTGGGGCACTTAAGTATTTTAAGATTTTTTTTTTCTAAGATGAGGAAAATAAATAGATTTAAAGCAATTTAAAACAAAACAAAATGAAACAAAAAAAATCCCAAACCAAACCAAACCCAGCCCACC
>JANRGV010000084.1:65782469-65805743 GCA_024734035.1 Alethe castanea
GCCGGCTAACTAGACAAAACAAACCTTCACTTTCAGAGTCAATTCTGAAAGCACCAAACATAATTCCAGGCATGAACCAAACACATGACTGGGGATACAAAGCACCGTAACGTCACCCCAGGACAACACAGGGCAGTTTTTCCATCACCACCGTGTTTTGGGGAAAGAAGCAAGTTTAGCTGTTAAGATATAAGTGCTGCTGTTCCAAGCTGGCCCCAGGGAGAAAAATGTGCCTTTATCAGTTTGCTAAACACTCTCAGGCACTCTATCAGGCACAGACTTTCAGGCATCCTCTCCATCCTTTCTCAGAGCTGGATAGATTTGTTATCCTCCAAGCTTCTGCTTGGCACATCAATACAGATCTAGTGGACTCTTAGCTTGTTTAGAGGCAGAACTTCATTACTGGGGCTTGCTGCTGTGTTTGATGGGTTTCTGACTATTTTCTAGGGCTGACATGTAGATATGCACCTCTCCACAGGCAACTTGCATGACATAATCAAAAATGTACTTTCCAAAAGATCACTTGTCACTTTTGATTGTAAGTTCAACATGTCTGTGAATTTGATGCTTTGTTGGAGCAGAGAGTAGAAGTTGAATTTTAGTACCGTTATTTTATTCTGCTAAAATCAATAATAAAAGTTGCAAATCTGATCAGTTGCCATGACTTCCAGTTTTATTTTGCCAACACATTTCTGAATTCCCAGTCATGCTGTCACCTGCACTGGAGTGCTGTTTTCTTTTAGGTTCTCTGTTGTCACCGTGGGGCTTTTTTTCCTCAACTGTTGGATTCCTGCTTTCTTGAGGAATTGAACAGAATGGGAAATGACACACATTGTAAAACTGAAAATGGGAGCACATGAAAGAGGGATGACTATTTTCCTATTTTTTGACTCAGGCAACTTCTCCCTACCTGTCCTTGAAAACCCAGCAGATAAGTTCAGATATTTAGACATTTATTTTTTCTCAATTTACTTGCAAGTATTTCATAACCTTTGTTTTCCATAGGTTATTTTGGGACACAAAAATGTGTTTAGTCTACTCTTGTGTGTAGTTCATAATGTTTAGTTCCCATTTCCCTGGCTTGTTGTGCTTAGGAGTTGGTCATAACAACCAAAAAACATCTTAATTTCATGTATTTGTATTCTGCTTCACACACATCCAGCAGACTTTAATTGCTGATGTTCTTATGGCAGAGGAAATCTCTGTTTTTAAAAATTTAAAGTCTTTAATTGAATATAATATATTATCTGTTGAGTTACACTACATTTGGGATTCTGTTTCAATTAAATCCAAAAATCTTTTCTTTTTATAGCTTTTCAGGCCTCGTGGTGCACTTTTAAAATTTTAATTAATTCTTAGACTCTAAGTACAGCCATTAAAAAAACTGCTGTTTTTTCTCCTTCACAAACTTAGGGGAGTTGTTTGTAAAAAGGAGACCTAAGAACATTTAACCAAGAAGAAAATTTGAAGAGCTTTATTTCAGAGCAAGAGTAAACAGGTCTTTTAGAGTACTTAAGATTTCAGATTTGCCCTTTATGTCAACAGTCAGAGTATCACTGATGTGTTTTTTGCTGAAACAACTCATTTTGTGAAATAAGAAACACAAATTATAGCAGGAAGTGAGGTGGGAATAATCCCCAAAGTAAGAGTAGTAACTAGATATGCATGCTCAGATTTTAACAGTGTTACTGCTATTCCTGTGACTTTTTCTCTTAATAAATACCCTACCTGCATTTCTATATTTTCTTTTTCTGTTGCAGTTAGATTTAGACTAATAAAGAATCTTGAATTAGACTGTTAATACCTTCATTATACTAACAATAAAAAACTTATTAGAGCAGGGCCAAAGAAAGGATCAGAGGCTGTAACACCCATAATCACTTTAATAATCTGAAGGTCGTGAGTTCGGTCCTTACATGGGGCACAATTTCTGTTGGGTTTTTTTCTGTTATTATGATATTTTATACATTACATATACAGCAGCAATGGGACGGAGGTACAGAGGTTTTAGAGCTTTTATCTCATCAGCATCATCAACCTCATTTTACAGAGACATGGGAGATGGTGAAAGCCCTCGTCGTGACAACAATAGCCAAAATTCTCTTTGTTACAAAGTCTTTTAACAACTTTCTAGCCAAAAGCTGACAAGTGTTTGCTTAAGCCAGTTACTAAAGCTGCACCTACATTTTGCTTTGAGCAATGCTTGCTTTTTCATTATTAAACCTAATAAACATAATTAAACCTAAATATTTAAACTATCTTGCTTGACAGTTTCCTAAGGCCTATCTCTACACAGCTCATAGCCTTATTGTTTTTTGTCCTTGCATTTTCAGCATCCTTCCATTCTGAGATTTGCTTTCATACATCTTTCTGAGAGTTTTCTACCTTTTCTATTTCCCACCCCTCTCCTGTGCAGAGAGAGTTGGGGCTCCTCAGCCTGGAGAGCAGAATCCTTCTCCCACAGCTGATCAGATTAAACAAACAGAAAGTGAGTTGTGGTTGGTACCACAATAAGAACTAATAGATGACAGCTCAGTTATGTGAAATCATTACAGTGATTACCTAGAAGGTTTGATGTTGGGTAATCAAAACCTAAGAAGTAAAGATTTTGGTTAAACAACGTCTTCAGAGCCTTTAAGTAGAACTTAAAAAATGTTATTTTTCTTTAGCCAGTGTACTAATAAAAGTGGCAGCAAAATATACTCTAGAAGTATGTGGTAATTGATGTAATCCAAGAAATATTAAAAAAAATAATTAAAATTGGAACAGGTACTCAAAGTTTGCTGTTACATCAAAACTACTCAATGTCCAAGTGAATGAGTGTGTAGACTGAGAACATCTTTGTTAAATTAATTGATAAAGCCATAAAAAGTTACCTAACACGTCAGAAATCTCTGCCATATCACAGAAGTATCCCAAACACATCTGAATAAACAGTTTTTTTCTAAGATTAACTCACTTAAGGAAAAAAAAAGTATGCCTTATAATTCTCATTTAAAGTATGAACCAGAAAATCTCTGTGGTGGAGACATGAACTACTACCAGGGAAATATCAACAATACAATTTTTTTTTTTAAAAAAAACAATGCTGTATATCCACTTTGCATTTTTACTGCTAACACAATTGTTGACATTGTAAATTGACTCTTAACATCATAAATGGCTTCTCACGCATTGTAAAGTAAATCCTGTGGACTTTTATTAGTATCATAAATGGCTTTTTAACATGTAAATAGCCTCCTTCCCATTGCAGTGTAAATCCCACAGGCTTTATGGACAGCATAAGTCACGGAGTGTATTGCACTTTGCTGTAGGTGTTGGTTTTCATTTAAAAACTAAATAATAGTTTAGGGAAATAAAACACAGGGATTTGCACATTTGCAGTTGTTGCCACCCTTGTTTTCCTGCTCCTGTGACCAATATGAAATATTAAAAATGTTTGATAATATTTTCTTTTGTTTAACTCCCCTTTGTAAAATCAAAATGTTGAACAAGAATTTACCAGTTGGAATATGGTCAGGAAGGGCTGACAAAGCTGTGTAAATAGACATAAGAAGCTTAAAAGATGCAAGAAACTGTGAAATGGTAACTATTTTATCACCCTCATTTCTTTGACACCTTTCATTTGCAAAGGTCCCATAGCACTGCAAAACACATACAAATTGCATGTTAAGAAGAAATACAAGAGAACATTTTTTTGAAAATTATGATCCAGCTCATATCCTTAACTTTTAATTCTTAATACTGCTGTGTTCCTTGTCTCTACCCTGAAATGTCTGCTTCTCTGAGAGTGAACAGCAATAATTGTTTATTAGCACTCAGTAAAAAAACACTCAGTTTTCAGATTTAAAGCATTAACCCAAACATTTTGCAAATATGGATGATTTTGGGGGTCATGCCCTAAATAGCTAAATTTTTAATTAACTTCCTCAAGGACATCCAGGGTGACTATTTTTTCTGTGTGAGCAAACTTCTTATTAAACAATTTTAATTTAAGCAGTTTTTACATAATTTTGCAAGATACTGTTTGGGGTTGATACTGAGTGGTGTTGTTGTTGTGGTTTTAGTGTGCTATGGCTCCAGTAGCTGCATATTTAAGATATTCATTGTTTGTGCTGCTAACAAGGTGGTAATTCAGATATCTGGGATTACCTGAGAGGACCCAGATTGCAGAACTGAGTAGAGTTCATCAAGATCTGAAATACACATCACTCACTGCGTGTCAGCGACGCCATTCCACCCATGCAGGATTTCCAGACAACCATCAGACAAGGAAATAAATAGTGGATGAACTCATAAAACTGTCACTGTGCTGTCAGAACAGAACTGAGATCAGTTTTCATTGGATCCCCTGAGGAAATTAATCCAAATTATTACAGCTTGAGTAATGCATATCTACAAATGCAATGCATATCTCCTTTTACTTTAATGCAGCTAAAAACTAGCTTTCATATATGTGCACATCTGTCTATATTTTTATATGATGATTAGAGCATTAGAGTGTTCACTGACAGTAGCTGTGGGTTAATTTCTTCTCTGGCCCTGAGAACATTTTGTGTGAGAGGAATTTGATTTGCTTGGATGTCCAGACTGCAGGTGAGGACAATCCTACTCCAATCACTCCAATGGGAACAGCTCCTGTGTTTTATCCAGCAACAGTTTAATGCCAAGTATAAACCAGAGAGTGTTTAACACACTGGCCATTTAATTCAGATTTCTGAGGGAGAGTTAAATGCTTGAATACTTTTGAGGAGCTACATCAAAGTTTCAAAAGTCATATTTGAGAATGTCACTACAAGCCCAGCACCAACAGTGTGATTGACCCCTCTCATCAGTCCATTTTGGAATTAATCTGAATGAGCTCACCTGACCTCATGCTCCCATCTGGGACATAAGAAACCTGACATTTTAACCTGCTCTGGTAGGGCAGCACCTCTTCCTGCACTCATGAGCAGTGCAGTTCCTTCCAGGTTTGTTTGATCTTTGGGCTGTGCTCAAATCACCAGGTCAGTAATCCTGCTTTAAAGGAGTCAGTGACATTCTCCCCCTTTTCAGCAGAAAAAAAGAAGTGAACACAAAACTTCTTCAAAGATCAGCTTAAATATAGCTAACAAAATCATCAATGTTTTTACCAGACCTGAGTTTTCCCAATATGTAATTACGTTAATATACATAATCCATTTCTGTTCATATAAGGTAATGGAACAACTAGATCATTTTTTTTTCAATTTAGGCCTAGAAAGAAATGTCTGAAGACATTCAGACAGCACCAGCTTCAGAAGACTGCTGAAATATTTAAATATTTTAAAGTTTCTTTTTAAATTGCCTTAGAGGAGAAAATATTATATTGTGGAGATGGTCTGACTTTCAAAGTCAGCTCATTAATCATAGTTAATGCTCCTTGTTATAGCAGATAGTTATCTGTGCTTCTTATGAGCCCACACTGCCCACAGCATGAAAATATTTCTGATCCATCTAATAAAAATTTATAGTGTCATTCCTTTCTAAGGCTGGTATCTTATATTCTTTATAGCAGGTATCTATGAAATAAGAAAGTTTCAAAATGTACTTGAAATTTTATAGATGTTTATATTTATTTCCTACATGAGTATGTTTATGCCTAAATGCACAGGTGTGATATTAAACATGTGAACAGCAGGTTGTTCAGGATTTTGCCCAGACTAGTTCTGAAAAGCTGCAAGGATGGAGATCCATCCCCATTGCTCATCCCTCTTCTTCTGTCTAACCAATTTTATGATGAAGATCCTTTGTCTCACATGAAATCAATATCCTCAAGAGCACCTTGTTCTAATAATCTATGTTTGATTGGAACTAAAGCAGCTCAGTAGATGAAAAGGTCTGGATTCAGGTGATGTGAACATCTAATTCTCACTTCTGAAATGCTCTCAGACTTCAGCTGCTTGGTTTATAATGAAGTGTAATTTAATCTTTCTGCCATAAGCTTTCATGACCCCATGGCACATTTGGAGAGTAAAGGTGAATCAAAAGCAGTTATTCACTGTAATTCACTGTAATTCCTTTGCAGTCCAGTTCAGAATGTCTCTTAATGAATTAACTTGCTAATTGCTGCTGTTATTGCTGATATTTTTCCTTCCCTTGAACACTGTCTCATCCCTAGGGAATGCTCCTAGTGGATTAAATTTGGGACCAAGTGGGGACTTCAAAACCAGATCTCCAATCCTAAAAGGCTCTGAAGTTTCATTGCTCTAAAGCTGTAATGTGCACATTAATTTGCTGCACATTAATTAAACAATGTTTTACATTTATTCATCATTTTCATGCTTAAGTGAGCAAAGACTTTACACCTAAAGCTCAGTGAGATTGAGAAGTGCCCTGTACTTCTAAAGCAGCTCTGAATGTTGTTTCTGTCCAGCATTTGTTTCTTTTGGCTAATAATGTCTATTTCAAACCCCTTGTTTAAAATCATTGTCTAGAAAAGTGCATTAAAATCCACACATACCTAAAGGTATCTCTGAGATGCCTTCTACCACGTTACCTTTTCTTTTCAACCTAGCCCACAGTCAGGAAGTCATTAGTCATTCCTGTTCTATCTACTTGAAAAAAAAAGAGACTGCCTTATCATGACTAAACTTCCACTATAAATTCCTTCCTGGCTGTGTAGATAGCATCCTGCACAATTTCAGTGTTGACACGTTAGTCAATTTGTAAGCCAAAGAAGTTCTCCAGGTGATGGATGTGGTTTTCTGCCTCCTACCTCTGGAAAGTGTGGCAGCACCTTTGTGTTAGTGTTGATTTGTGGAAAAGCAGGTGTAGAAGGTAATGAATTAATGAATGTGTCTCCCCTGCTCTCCCTCTTGCTCATTGTGCCTGCCTGAGAGGGCTGTGAGCCATGAGAACCATCTGGCACTGACTGTTGGCTCCTCATCTGCAGAAACAGTGTCTGGCACAGCACTCGAGTTCCTGACATGCTCTTTTTGGCAAAAAACAGAAGCCTGAGCTAAAAGAATTATTTGGGAAAATCCTACCCAACGTCTAAGAAGCCATTAACACCTCCAGTTTTGGGTGGTGTGTCTCAGACCTCCTAAATTGTCACCCTTGCTAAACTGGGTGTCTGAGTATCCTCCTCCTTCCAAGTCTGTTAATGATGGAAAAACACAGGTAAGTGTTTGCTTTGCATCCAAAGGAAGCCTAATCTGCTATCAGTGTTTGCACCGTGCCTTATTCACTTGCACAAAACAATCTTGAGTTAAAAAACTGCTGCTGGAAGTTCCTCTCATGAAAAACTAGTGACAATAATGTTGGCCCTACAGCTGGCCTGCCTTGATGCTGCCCTTTTTGTGTAGAGTAAATCCAAAGCACCTTCATCTGGAATTGAGGAGTTAATCTCTATGGAAACCACGCTCCTCCTGCTAATGCTGGGAAAATGCAGGAGTCGTCACTGCTCAGTCCAGTGTTCAGATTCAGGAATCCAGGAAAAAAACAGACAAGAATTTCAATTTCTGGTCTGTCAGTGTCAGCATTTAGCTGCAGATAAAGGGTCTGCAATTCTGATTCTTAAATTCTGGTTCTTTTGCCAATAACCATGAAATATAAGTTCCTTTAGAAACCTGAGGGAGCAGGATCTAGAATTCATTTTTCAATCAAAGTTCCTTTTTTGCTCTTGTGCTCACAGTCCAGGTCAGAGAACATTTTAATTCCCTTTTTGTAACGTTTTTCAGGGTTTTTTTATTTCTTCTGCTACAGCAGAGGGAGAAAAAAATCTGGAAAGGGTTCATAGTATGGTCATTAGAGGGGGCTTCTCTGGTTGTGAGAATGATTAGCTAAAATCTATTCAGTTGAAGTATTTAAATACATCAGGCAATTTCAGGCTCTGAGACTCCATATCTCATTAAATTACTGATTTTAGAGATTCTTCAGGTCTGCAAACTGCATTAAACAGCTCCATACAGAGATTATAGATGTTGTTGTGCTGTAGATTACAATATCTAAAGACTTTTGCTGAAATGTTGTCCTGTTGCACTGAGGGTTGCAATCCTGGCTCAGTCCTAAAGCGTGCAGACAAAAAAATGACTGTCACAATGACAAAGACCCAAGCAGATTAGCACTGGAAACTTTTCAGATATTATTAGGTCAGATTTACTGTATCTCAAAAGCCTCATTTGTTCTGTACCCTGCCATGTGCTGTGGTCTGAGCTTTGCTCCTCACAAACCATCCTGACAGGATGTCTCTGGGAATAATTTTCAGAATAGGTAAAGGCAATGTCACAGGATGGGCACAGAAGGGGACAACTCCCTCAGCCATGCTCTCAAGAGAAAAACCTTCCCACTGCAATGCACAGCCAGTGGATTATCTCTTTTTTTTTAATGAACATCTGTTTTGTCCTTTGAAAAACACAACACAACCTTTATTTTACTATTTTATACCTTGGCCTTGATTGTTTTCTTTTATTCTCTCATCTTCAAGTACATGGTCCCCAGGCTATCTCCAGCAAGATGAGAGTGTTCTAAAGCAGAATGGAACATCCCTAGAGTTCTTTGTCAAAGGAACTGCTTTTTCCTATAAATGATGATAAAACTGAGCTCAATTCAGAGTCCAACATCTCCATATTTTGGATCCGAATTTTGCGACTAGTACTCATCTTTGTAGATGAATCTAAAATTCCAACAAAAGATATTGATTATTGGAGCACTCAGCATCTGGAACTTAATTATCCATATAATAAAATTTTCCATAATTTTCCAACCTCCCCACAAAAGCTACAAACAACCCAATACAGAATTTCTGGTTAGTTCCATATTTATTATGCAACGTTGCTATTGCTGCAGAGAAACTGAATTTCACAGGAGAGCGTAGGAAAAACAAAATGCAATGATCAAAACTTCGGCAGCAAATTATATTTCTGTGCGAGGTGATGAATTGCAGTGTTTTGATTTAGTGAAGGTTTTGTGAAAAATAGGTCCTGAGACTTCTCCATCTTACTAGTGTGAATGAAGAATAACTCCTTTGATCTATTTTAATGTAAGCTGTAATCTAATCCTCCCTTTTCTTTAGGAGTTTATTATCCGAAGGTGAGTGGCTTTCTGCAGCATTTACTGGAACATTGTATTATCTGTCATCAGTTTTCCTCCCTCAAACCTGTACATCATGCAGCCCAAATGCAGCTTTGGGGGTGTAGAGAGCTAAAGAGATCTCCTTTATGTGAACTCTGCACTACAGCAACCTCACAGCCCAACATCCCCCTCTGCCAAGTACAAGGATATTTTTGCTTAGCTTAAAGAAGAAATTGTTGACTTTGATAACTGCTCTAAGATATATTTTCACTTTCCCCTTCACTTTTCTACAGCCCTGATGTCTGTTACCAATGATTTATTTGTCAGACAAATTGAGCATTAGAAGAAACTATTACCTTCTTCAAAAAAATTTCAGGTTCTTTATTTTTTTTAACCCTACAATTAAAATGCTGACTGAGAATATAAGAAGCAGTATAAAACAATTAATGGTTCCAGTGTAATGGTAATAGAGAGTAGGATTTTTGCATTTGTTTTGTTTCGGGTTTTTTTCCCCCCCAATCTAAATGAGAATGTTAAATTACAACATTTATTTGAAAAAAAACCCAAAAACTTTCCTCCATTTTTAACAGAAAATAAAAAGTCTCAATGCAAAGACAAGAACTCAAACAAACCAAAACTAGTTTTTTCTTACCACTCAGCTTCTGGGAACAGGTGCAAAACAAAATGTCCATTCAACTAAGAGACGCCACAAAATGTTTTTATGATTTTCTGATTTTATGATTCCAACTTCAAATCCTGGAAACAAACTTTAAGAAGATCACAAAAGTATCCAAGTAAAAATTTGGTTTATTATATACTTTCAGGGGTATGTTTCAGTTGTGGTTTCTAGGAAACATTTTTTTACACTGGCAGAGTAGGAGTTCATCAATGCACACAATGAAACTCTCTTTCCCTGACTTCTTAATCCACAGTTGTTAAGAGAAGTGACAACAAAAATAAAGAAATCAAATAGCAAGCTTCCTCCTGTTTGTTTTCTTTTCCCTTTCTAAAGAGAGTTTGAAAGTTTTTTCAGACATGGCTTAGTGTATGTCCAGATTCACCATCTCCAGATTAATGAACTGGGTCCCAATGAAAATGGGAGTACTTTTTAAAATCTTTGTATCTTTTAAAAACATTAAATGTTTCACTAGCAAACATATTGCTGTTTGTGTGGGTCATCTCCATTTTGGCTGATGTTCCTCTTTAAGATGTTATGGCTTAGCCCACACTGCCCTGACTATATTGTGTGCTTTCCTTTGAATCCTGTGGGACATATTTTTCTTTTTGCCTCCATAGATGCCAATCTAAATTGCATTGACTGATTGTCTGTGACCATCCAGTCTGACAAACTGTGACTTAAATGGGACAGTGTCAATTTTTCTCAGACAGGGAAAGGTCATTTCAAATTCAGAAGCCTGGACCAAAATAATTCATTGAATCTGAGTTATTGGCTTGAAGGCTAACATTTCAGTGATGTACAATGTCATTAATATGATTAATATTTGCTTTGTGACTGTCCAGTAAGGACTGCAGAAACAATGAGATGGAAACTGGTGGTTGTTTTCCAAGACAAAGCAACGTTATAAAAAAAAAAAGCTTTGAAAATAATTGTGGAATGGGCCTGTCCTGGTGTCAGTGTCTCCAGTCAGTAACAGGATTTGAGAAAGACATTTGATATTAAATGCAGGATGGGGCTCTGTCCCTGACAGCCTTCATCATCACAGTCCCTTTTGATTTCACTGGGGAAGTTTTGCCTGAATAACCTTTGAAAAAACCAAATTTCTGCAATTATTTTCTTTAGGATGAGGATCTCTGCTGCAAACAAAACCATGCATGGGTGGTGTGGTCTGTAAAAACAAATTAATTTACATGCCCAGGTGAAGAATTTCTCACAGCTGGATACTGCTGTTATCACCATTCATATTGCACATACATCAATTCTCTCCTGGTTTGTCTTTCAGCAAAGAACAAAACAAACCATGTTGGTAGTTTTGAAGTTTATTCACCCCAATGACCCCTCTCATCAAATATCAGTGTCCAGAATGCAGCCAGTTTGGCTGCTTGTGGGCCAGGCAGCCTCCTCACTATTCCAGAGTTTTCACCTTTAAGCAAATACCCATCATGTCTTCTTTCCACCCCAGGACACAGAGTGTAAATTCTCAATTTAACAGTATAAAAATACATTTCTGATAGGCTGAAGCAGAGCCTTTGCACTCCTTTTCTTACCAGAATAAAAGTATGAAGACATATTTTTTGTAGAATTATTATTATTACTATAAGAGAGTATTACATATGTCTGGCTGCAAGAAATCACACTGAAATCTGGAGTAAGCATCATGGTTTTGTGGAACAAATACAGAAACTAAAATTCTAAAGTTTATTTTTGTTTGGTTTTGGTTTTGTTGTGCATTATAAAGATTAAAAAACAAATGAAATAGGAATGACAGACTAATCTGAGAGATTTAAAACTACCAGTCTCCTGTGATGTAATGATGTTGACTTTCTATCAGTGTCAGGACTTCTCAAACTTTCACCCACTCAATAACTGCTACAGGTCATGTTGTGTCCCCCTGCAAGGGTGTTTGTCTGGGCACTGACACAAACCTAATTTTCCTCCCAGGCAGGAAGATCCTCCATTATAAGACCGGTTCAGTACAACATTTTAAGTAATTTTAAAGTTAATGCCATAGTGTGGTTAGTAGTAAATTGAATTTATAGAGGTAAAGAATACACAACAATATATTTTGTGATATAATTATTTTTTAAACTTAATATCCTGTTTCATTTTACTTGTTCACATGCATGTATCATTATTAATTCTGGATTAAGATCTTGTAATCCAAGATTGAATTCCAACTTTTAGGTTCTTGTATTTCCATGGACTGAAGGCAAGAACCACCATTTCTGATTTAGCAGAAATCTGTTTCATATTCCTGGATGATTCAGCTTTTCACTGCTACTTGTGCCCAGTTTTTCATTCAAAACATTTTCTCCTATATATCAATTTTGCAGTAAGATTGTCTATATGGTGGGATTAGAGTCTAATGACAGCTTTCTTCTAGAAGAGCAGAAATGTTTTTCTGCTGTCTGCCATTGACTTCCTGACTCACCAGAAAGACATTAAGAGTTATTTGATTAGGAATTATTATTTGAAAACTAAATTAGGTAAAAAGAAAAGAAAAAAGACAGGTTTAAAATAGAGAAAGCATTTGTCAATCTTTCATCTTGAAACCTTCACTTTTTCTTGTGGAACGCTGCTGTCTCTTCTATTTCCCTACTTATTTGTCATCTTTCAATCTACAATTTTCAAGGGGTTGTTTTTGCTGTAGATTCACAGGCACAAAGTTCATTTCAAGCAAATAAATATGTATTGATTAATTGATTAGCAATAATTAATTCCTGATTATTTTTCAAGTAATTAGAGAATCCATGAGATTTTAATTCTGAACAACAAATCTGAAAAAAATGGAAAAGAAGCAAGTATAGCAGCAATGAAGGAGATTGAACTGCATTTGTACAGAAAGATGTTTTAATCCCTTAGTGATTTGCTAATGTTTAATAGTGGCTAAATATGAATTAATTAATCAGATGTATCAAATTATTGAGCTAATAAAATTAACAAATCAGAGCAGATTGTTGTACAAAAGGAATTAAAACCACAATCTTCAACTTGTGGTCATTGTGTGGAGTTGTACACTTAAACTATTTCTGTGAATTCTGCTCTAAGATCATAAATAGATCCACAAGATATTCTTCTGACACTTGAAATGGTATTCAGAACTATAAATATAAAATAAAGAATATCTATATTGAATGCAGCTTCTAAATCTGTGGGTCAGTCAGCTTGATGTTCTGACCCAACAAAAGATAAGAAGATGGTTTCATTTATCAAAGAATAAAATGTTTCACTTACCATAGTAAAAGTCTGTTTAAATTCATACCTGTTACTTCTTGAGTGAGGACATCTTGGATTAGTGACTTCTATGTGATCTCCTTAAATGTTAATAAATTTTTAGCATAACTAGTGAAACTTGTTTTACTCATAATTAATTAGTTATTGCCAGAGTCTCTATTATTCAGTGCAGACCGTAACTGGATTTCATTGCTAAAGGCTGGTAAATTAATTTTTAATGGACTGTATTTCAAAATTTAATAATGAGACAATACTATTTAATTATCTAAACCAAACACTGAAACAATTTCAGGGCAGCACACAGCACTTATGAAAAGTTAGCCATTTATCCTACTCGAAACTTTATATCTACTTCTTTATGCCATAAATATCAAACAGTGCCTCTGAAGGTCTGTCCTGTATTTTTGTTGCTTAGATTTTCACATTGTGTCTCTCCACCTGAAGAGTTCTGTCTGTACTACAAAGGGGAAAATACTGCAAATAAGCAACTGACAGTGAAAATGTCTTAGCTGGTTTTCTAAGGCAATAAAAAAAAAATATGTGAAAAGTGCATCTTCTTGCCAAGTACAGAGTAGTGCACTGGAAGAGAAGATGTGAAAAGGTGATAGACAGAACAAGACTTGATGATATACTGCACAGAAAATATGGGGAAAAAAATCAGACTTCATATCAAAGTAAAGATTTCTGAAAAACTTCTGGGAGTAAAAAGTGCTGTAAAGCCATAGAAAAGAGAATTTCTACCCTCACTCCCAGGCTTGTGCCCAGCATTAGAGGGGTGGACCTGCACACTCAGTGCTTTTTTCTGCATGGGGAGTGGTAAAAAGCTATGATTTGGGTTTTTTGGCACTCCAGAGTGGTGAGACTGGCACTGACCTCAGCCCAAGGCCTGTGGTGATTTTTTAAAGGTTTTATTGAATTCTAAATGTGCTAAAAAGTAATGATGAGATTACTTCTAATATGTACAGAAAAGGAAAGGTGTCTCTGCCTGTGGCAGGCAGGTTGGATTCTGTGATCTTGAAGGTCCATTCCAGCCCAAACCATTCTGTGATTCTGTGATTTTATGACTCTGTGGGAAATGTTCCCAGGTTTCTCTGCTCCCACAGCATCCTCAGTCCATCTGTCCACAATTTGGTTTTAGTTTTTGTTTCATTCCATTCTGGAAGGAAGGACATGAGGCTCCTCCTTCTTTCACCTCCTCCCTCTGCCTGATTTCTTTCCTTTATTTCATTTTTCTTTTACTTAAAATGGCACAGAAGTGTTTTTCCCCTCACCCTTGGGACACTGAGGTTTCTGTCTCGTTTTGCCATGATGTTGTTCAGCATTTTAAAATATCCTTCAGAGTTCTGGGGGCTCTTTCCAAGGTGTTTTTTAACATCAAGGATCTCCAGAAATTGGTAGGCTAACACAAAGTGCTTAAATGAGAATTAAATGCTGCCTGAGCTTATAAAGAAGGCTACATTAACAAAAATAAGTGCTTCAAACAATTCCTGACTAAAATTCCTTGAATGCAAATAGTGTTTTGGGAACTTTATGGATAAAATATCTGTTGTGCTACTTTGCTGCAGAGACACCAGGATTTCCATTAATTATTTGTATGTTTGTGTATTGAAGGCACAACCATGAAGAAAATTACTTCTTGTAGTGTTTACATTTATTATAAAGAAATAAAAGATTACAAACTTTAGTGGAACAGCTAAATGATCCATTTATCCAATCTAATGAATTTGCATTGATGTGGTTTAATATAATGTCAAAAGTACATTTCAAGCAATATAAATTGATTTTATTGCATATGAAATCAATCCTTGAAGACTTTAGCTTTTGGCAGAATGTAAAAATAACTGCAGCCACTAAAATTAGGGGTGTATGTCTGTATGTCTGCATTTGTGTCTTCAAATGCTAAAGGCTAAAATTGTGAACTTCATTTTGATCTGGTTTCCCTGGTAACCCGCTTATAAAATTCATTTTTTCCTCCTATTTTCTTTAATATTTTAATTAAATAACCCTTAACAATGTGTTAGTTTCTCTAAGTTACTATATTCCTGAAGATTTTGATACAATGTGAGAACAGTTTTTCCCTTAGCCCCTTTCATGATTTTGATTACAAATTAAGAACATTTGACTTGTAGCTTCACAGAAAAAAAATGCTTTGTTGTTACTGCAAATAATATTATTATTTTCTATTCTTTCATTAGTACCATCCCTCTTAACACTGTCACAGAAATACATCCGATTTTACATCAGAAGAGTTTTAAGTTAAAAGTTTATTCACACACTATTTTCAGTAGCAGCACAATTTTTATCCACTAAAACTGGTGGTTGACTCAGTAGCACAAAACCAGGAGCTCCCATGAGCTGGAACTAAAGTCATTTTTATAACTTTGATCAATATTTGGGGTTTCTTCAGCCTTTTTTGTCAGAGGTTTTGAGCTTCTGCAATGCTCACTTTTTCTTCAGTGGATGTTGTGAATGAATATTCCACAGACACCAAAATCTCAAAATGTGTCAAATAACCCACTTAGAAAATGAAACCCACAGTTAAACAAAGACCTAAGAAAACCAATTTTTGTAAACATTCTATCTCAGAAATTCAACAAAGGCAAAAATCAAACTTATTTGTTAAATATCAAAAGGAAAATTACTTCTTGCTATGAATTTTCATCCCTTTATCTCCATCACTCACCACACAACTGTCAATTTTGTGTTGTTCTGTACCTCTGAGAAGCTCTAACTTTGATGAGGCTGCTTATACAAAGATATGATTTTAAGGAAAATACCTACAGAGAAAAAGTTAGGTAACATCTTCCCACAATAGCCAAAGATGCTATTCAGTTTTTTTAATAACACCACTCAAGATTTTGCAAGAGTCAGGTCAATACAAGAAATACAGAAAATCTTTCAGAAGCAGTGAGCTCTAACTGCTAAGTCAACAAAAAATTAGGTTTAGGATTTGGGAGCTTTTCCTATGGCTCACCAGACCCCCCAGCATTGCATTTCCCCTTGGGTTGAGATTGCACTCAGTCCTACAGAGGGTAATGTGTTATCAAGGGGCTGAGCAGGGCTGTGAGCAGTGGAATGTGACATCTGTTAAAACCTGCTCATAAATTCTTACTCCCACACAGAAAAATTAAAAGGTGTCATATTGATCTCATTTTATTTTGTTCTGCATGCAACTTTCATATAATGACACTTTTAATAATGGTATCCTATTGTTATCTCTGAGATAATTTTATAAGTTGTATTTAATTTTTTTTTCTCATAGGGGAAAAAAAATAAATTTTCTTATTGAATAGCTTTAATATTATGAAAAAAGAAATGTAGTTAATCCATTTTATTTCCCCCTCTTTTAACAATTGCTACAATGTGGTAATTACAGAAACACTATTTGAATGGAGGCAAGCTGAGAAGGAATAATTTAAAATTTAACAAAATCAGCTTTACTAGCTTTCAACCAGTCTGAAAATGCTTTTTTTTTTATTCAAAATGATCTCTTTTATATTTTAGTGAGGATAGTATTTTATTTTTAGTATAGAATGTAGTATTTTATTATCAATAAAACTACTGTTAAAATGTTGAGTTGATTTACTGCTTATGTAAAGCAGCAGACTCACACCAAAGGTGGATTCCACTTCCAAGACTGAGAAGTGAGAAGATAAAACTGCTCACAAAATGATATTGCCCCTTTACAAAAGCCCAACCTCTGCCTCTTATTGACCCAGTGGGAATGCCTTTAATCTCTCCTACAGAAGACTTCCATCATCATCATCATCATTACTGTCATTATCCTGGACAAGTCTGCATGAAAAACCAATGAATCAGCTTAAATTCTTTAATGGAATAGAAGTAAAAGGAACCTGCCACCTATAAAGGGAAACTGAACATGAAAGAAACAGGTGTTCATTATCTTCCACCTCTCAAGCTCATATGCAGGACTCAGGGTTTTCTTGGGGTTGTTCCAAGGTCCTCTCACAGAAAGAGATTTTCCCCCTCTGGGGTTTAAATTTCTTCTTGTTGAGGAAGCTGGGACAACTGGAACCAAGATTTGGGATGTTGCTGTTTCAGCTGGAAGTTCTGCACGCCTGTGTTCTGTTCTACCCTGCTTCACATGACCCCTCAGCCCCTTTCCTTCTTCCTCCAAGAGGTTCCTTCAGGTGCTCCAGCACACCCACACACATAGTAACTGCTATCAGATAGGTGAAAGATGGTTTAGAAAACACCTGCATTGAAAACATATAAATAATTTTGATTATAGGGCTTGAACCTGCCTAGAGACACAGCACAGAGGTCGGTGTGCTGGAAACTGGAAGGTGCAGAAATTCCTGACAGAGTGAGGAGCAGCTGGGGACAAAATAAGGCAGCAACTCCCTCACATATTTCAGCTGCAGCCAGAGAGTGACACACGACTGCAGTGTGAACCTTTAATCACATGAATATTGCTCCTATCTTTTCCATGAGCAAAGCAGTTGTGTATAAATGGATATTTCCCATTTAAGAAGACTATGGGAGTAGATAATAGTTTTTTGCAAGCTGAAAAAGTAGTTATCTAACTCTCCAGAGCCACACAGAAATAAAATTCTTGAATCTCCCTCCAATGCCACCATGAATAGATCAAAATAGGGAGAAGTAATGAAAATACAGGGAGCAATCAGCTGCTATTGTGAGCATGAATTTTATAATCCTTCAGAAATATTATATGCAACATAATTTTAGACAGAATAGCATTTCTCATTCCTTTTCTGTCCAGGAAATAATCTTCCAAAGTGTCTGACCAAGAATACTGGCTGACAGTAGGAAGGGAAATGGATTAAAAATGAATTTAGTTGATATGTTTGTGTTGTTCCTTTGGAAGAAATTCAGTGTTAATGACATCATTCATTCGGAGAAATTGAATAAAATACATCAGGACAACAGTGAAATTGGAATCTGCAGTGCTAATGCGGTCATCACCCTTAAGTCCCTTCCAGCTTCTTTTGGGCTCAAAGCTCCCAAAACTATTGTATATGCTGCATCAGCAAATTGTTGGCCTGTGCATCTGCAGTAAATATTTTATATATCCTTGGAAAGATTCTGGCCCTTGACATCCAGGCAACATCAGTTTAGCATTTACCATCTTGCTAAACATTCTCCAGGTTAGCATTAAGGGCAATTAAAAGACAAAAAAAAACCCCAAACTAAACAAGACAAAACAAAACAAACAACAACAACAAAAAACAAACAAACAAACAAACAACAACAAAAAAAACCCCAACCCTACATCAGCCATTTTTCACTATTCGAGTTTATGAAGAGAAAATGAAAGCAGAATTAATATTTCTGAACAAAAGGAAAACTGATGGAAAAGAGGCAGATAAGAGTACCAAAGCAATGAAGGTTGCAGTTAATGGTGTCTCTCATAAATCTTGGGTGTGTTTTTTCATGGATGAGCTTCCCAAGGCTGCATGTAAAAATATATTTGAAGAGGACTTATCCTTAATCCTCCCCTAAATCCTCTTTCTGCCATCCTCCAAGAGGCATACTTAGAAAGGAATATAGGAATCCAAGGTTCACACTGATGTACAAATAAAAAATGTATTCAGTAATATTTTCATTTACTGCAATTATATTCCTGATGCTGGATCTCAGGCCAGAGAATCCTGGTTAGTCAAAATGGGAGTCTTTGTTACAATGATGTGCACTGAAGTACAGCTAAAAAAGCTGTACAATTCTGGGAACATTTTTATTTGCAATACATCCTAACCTGATAAGGTTTTGTTTGTTTGGGTTATTTTTTAACCCATACTAATTCTGGGATTTAAAAAACTCCAAGAAAATCAAATTAAACCAAACTAACAAAACATAACAACCAATAAAAACTCTCCCAAATTAAGGAAGACTCCAAGATTATTTTTGAGCCTTATTTGAGAAGTAAATTTACAGTGTATTGTAACAATATATATGTGCTATATCAATATATATGTGGTTTTACTAATCTATTATCAAAATAGACTCTTTTTTTTGTTGTTTTTTAAAGGATTTTTTCCCATTTACTGCCAGCATTTCATAGAGTTAGACTAAAATTCTGTAAAATTTCTAGCTTCTGGAATATGTAAGTTTTGCAGGTAAGTGTGCTGATGAAAGATGAGTTGAACAGCCTTGCAACTTTAATCCCTCTTTGTCATTAGGTGAAACCTCATCAGCAATACCATGGTCACTTCCTTATTAACAATTTCAGATGTTTTAGTGCATCTCATGGTTTTATAATATCTCTAGGATATAATTTTGTGACTTGCAGCTTCTCCTTCAAAGCAAGAGAGCTGAGGCACAATGAAGCAGGGTGAGAGGTTGCCCAGGGAGGTTGTGGGATTAAAACACTTTGAGATTTTCAAGACCAGAATGGATAAAGCTTTAAACAACCTAAGCTGGATTCATGAGCTGGTTCTGAGCATCAGGCCAGAGACCTCCTTCCAATTCTGTGACTCTTTGTCTTTGAGTCTCATTCCAATGTCTTGATTTTCCTTGGATTGTCCAACATGGAGCTAAACACTTATGTTTAGACAACTAAATAATGGAATAATATCCATTCCCTTGAACAGGACAAACCCACAGTTATAACTGTAAATAAAAAAGCTCTTTAGGAGTTGATGCTCGTGAAAAGGGAAACCTTCATGTAAGCCATGGCTTCAGGCATGGCTTGGAAAAAAAAATAGACCTGGTAGACTGAGAGGTTCTTTACAACATCTGAGTTTTAGTAAGAGAGATAATCATTCTTATCAAGATATTATTTGAAAGGAGCATGTGTTGTTTACCAGTTACCATCCTGAAACCAAATGTGCAGAGCAATTCCACAGGCCCTGCAGACACACCTGCCCTTTTCAGGGCTCCTCCCCTGAATAGAAGGATTGAAAGCAAATATTGCCTGGCTTTGCAAGAGCTGAGAACCTCACTTGATGTCAACAGAGAATATTGAAGGGCTACTGCTGCAGTTCATTATGTAAATTGCTGTAGTCCCAAGGAAACCAACTCTTTTATGCAATTAAATTGTTTACAAGCCTATTTATATCTTAATAATGGTTTAGCCTGGTGCTTTTTGTTTCTGCTGGCACTAAGCATTTAAGCAGGATCTTTTCTATTATCCATATTTGTGAGCTGGTGCTGTGAGAGGGATTGACCGACTCATTTCTATGCAAAGATTCTTTTCTGTATTCAAATGGGTTTTCAATCCATGGAGCACATTTCCAGGGTTTAAGAAAAATTAAAACATTCAGTACCAGCTTCATGCAATTTGGCCATCAATATACAAGCACCAAACTGCAGAAATTGTGATGTTTCCTTAAATGCTGCAGGTATTTGTCCTATGTATTAAAAAATGAAATGAATGAGATAATATATTCTGCAAATAAGTTTTGTTTGTCCTGTGAAAATTTTACAGGGAAATGAATGGAATCTTTAGCTAATAACAAAGACTTGCTAAAAAAAAGAAGTAAAATGTGCAGAATAACTGTGTTTAAATAGAAAAAAGGGTTTCATTACCTAATTCAACATTCTCGTGTTTTGTTGGGTAATAGGATTGGTTTGTATATAAAAAATAATTGGTTGAAAATAAGAGGAAAAGTCCATCCTTTTCATGTTTCCATTTTTTTTAGAAATTGATTCTCAACATTTTTAAAAACACATATCAGGTCTGCAAGCTTGATTTCAATAGAACATGAAATAAAAGCAAATCGAAGTTAACGAGCTTACACAAAGTAAAAATCATGGATAAACTCACACAACTGAAGCATGCTGCTCCTAGTCCCTCATCTTTTCCCCACTTTTTACAATCTAAGGTTGCTACATTATGAAAGGTGCCTGGGTTGCAAAGATGATTTTAACAAGATGTTTCTTCATTCACCTGTTTTTTCATCCTGTGAATTTCTCTATCCTTTTGCTACCCTGTCCTACCTTTAACAGAGAGATAATTCTCTTCACTTAAATCAAATAATTAGTTTGACCAGGCCTGAATTCATATGAAAAGGGTGGGGCTTAAACCAAAAGTGTCATAACCTTATCTGTACTTTTTTTGGTCTGCAGTTTTTAACAAGAAGCTTTGTGGAAAAGTGAAGTGGTACCACTATTAACTTCCTATAAAAATAAAAGCCAGTTATCTACTTCTTTTTAGATGATGTAAATGTTAAAGGACAGGAAATTTTAGGCTGTTAGGCCTCACCTTGTACAGATGCCAGGGCATTCCTTGTCAGCACATGCAATATTTTCACAGATGTAGCTTGCAATGGATGTATGGCATAGATATGTTACATCAACAGGCAACGTGGTACTCAGAAAGCCAAACCTTTAAGTGGGATTGTGCCAAATCTACTTTCTCCCTCAAGGCAAGGAAAATTTCAAGGCATCTAATGACTTTACATGGCTGCAGACCAAATTTTTCCCTATTGTTCTTTTATACAGATTTCAAACTTCTTTACTGCTTCAGAACATCGAATTTTTTTTTTTTTTTGCAACTGACCCTAATTATGAAGACACAACTAGGAAAGGATGAACTCTGAGTCTCAGATAAAAAGAAGCCAGGCACTCCAAATAATGCCACAAAAAGGCTAAAAATTTTTCTAGCAGTAAATGAAAATTTAATATAGTAATTTCTTTATTATTCTGGTTAATTAAAAGCTTAAGAACACTGATTCATGGATTTAATCTTTATTATGACCTTTATTTGATTTCTTCATTAATGAAGCTTTAATTAGCTGAGTAAAATTGCAGTTTGAGTTAATTATATTGCTTTGTGTTGTGTAGCTTGATCTTTTCCTAAATTCTCAAAAATTAATCAGAAATGCCTGATTCCACATAAATTGTAAAAATCTCAAAGCCAGCAGGTTGCTTTGCACAGGATATGCATACGTTGTCGTTGGATAGATTTAGATGAGATATTAGTAAGAAATTCTTGAGAGTGAGGGTGGGCAGGCCCTGGCACAAGGTGCCCAGAGAAGCTGTGGCTGGTGCTGGATCCCTGGAAGTGCCCAAGGCCAGGCTGGGCTAGTGGAAGGTGTCCCTGCCCATGGCAGGGGGTGGAATGAGGTGATTTTCAAGATCCCTTCCAACCCAACTCATTCTGTGATTCTGTGATTGGGTCCTGCTCTAATAGTCAAGCCAGGGTAATCCAGATTGCCAGGGTAGTAGCAGAAAGAGCTGTGAAAATGAGTCCTTTGTTCCCCCAGCTGAGTTTCATCCCCTGCCAGAGGGGGTGTGAATTTCATCCCACCAACAGTGCTTAGATCTGTTCCTGCCTTGATCTTTGCAGGCCATGATGGGACAAGTCTGTTCCACAGCAATGGCAGCCACAGATATTAAAACTTTAGCTTTGTTGAGACATGCATAAGATTCTGTCCTCTTTCGTGGATTCTTTGTTGAAACTGGAGAATGTGTTCAACATGAAGCAGATGTGCCAGATGGACTAATAAAGAATGAATTCATGAACCTCATTTCTCAAGGAAATCAGGTAAAAAGTCCCTGCCAGAGTATTTTTTTCTCCTGTGAACTCTACAAATGGTGTTAATAATGTTAATAAAGACATTTTTGTGTGCTAATGCTTAACATAGTAAACACCTAGTGCTGGATGTTGGACTTGGAGGAATACATCTATTTCTTCCTTATCTATTCTTGCAACTTCCTCTGTTCTCTTTTCTTTCACTCTTCTTACAAATAAAATGTCAAAACTTTTCATCAGAGGCTATCGGTGAAGCTGAATTTTTGGAAAGTTGGAGGAAAATATTAATAATAAAAATAACTGATAGCAGAGCTTCTCAGTGATGGATCTTGACAGAGCTTCTCTATTTAAAGAAATAATTGAGTTCTACTTAATTAGTTTCTTCTTGCAAATTTTCAAGTTCTAACAATATTTAAGAAATGCCACATTTGTTTGCTTGTTGATTACCCATACTGAGATCATTAAATTGCTCTAAAATGAAGGTTATAAGTCAATTCTGTCAGCTTGGCAAAATCTCCATCACTGAATAAAAATAATAAAATTTCAAGTATTTGGAAAGCAAAGCCACAGTGTGTAAGCAACGAGCCTAAACTCATTTTTTGTTAAAAGACTGCTTTGTTGGATTTTTTCTTTGTTTTTCTGACAGTCAAGAACCCGATATACCTCACTGTCTTATACTTCATAGAATCACAGAATTTTTCAGGTTGACAGATATCAAAGACCATTTTGTTGATGGTCCCATGGGCAGGGACAGCTTCCACTGTCCCAGGTTGCTCCAAGCCCCATCCAGCCTGACCTTGGACACTTCCAGGGATCCAGGGGCAGCCACAGCTTCTCTGGGCACCCTGTACCAGTGCCTCCCTACCCTCAA
>JANRGV010000084.1:65805843-65816568 GCA_024734035.1 Alethe castanea
CCATCCAACCTGGCCTTGGACACTTCCAGGGATCCAGGGGCAGCCACAGCTTCTCTGGGCACCCTGTGCCAGGGCCTGACCTCCCTCACAGGGAAAAATTTCTTCCTCATATCTAATCTAGATCTCTCCTCCTTCAGTTTGGATCCATTCCCCTTTCTCCTATCACTGCATGCCCTTATAAAAAGTCCCTCTCCAGCCTTCTGGCAGGCCCCTCTCATTTCCTTCTGAGCTACATTTCTCTCACTTTTTCCATGTGGACTATGAATACATGATGAAATTCCATTCCCAGTCACATCCATTTGATGTTTCCATGAATGCTTCTGTTTAAACATGGTTATGAGCAAGGTCCTTTCCAACCCAAATTGGTCTGTGATTCTATGACTGGGTCCTGCTCTTAAACTCAAACCAATTTAATACAGACTGCCAGGGTAGTAACAGAACTGTGAGAATAAGTCCTTTGTCTCCAATGATGTGAGAAGATGCCTGCCTGATAACTTTCTCCTCAAAGGTATTGAGAAATGTCTTTATTCCCTCACTTGTGAACACCTTCATGGTTCTGCACAGTCTGTTCCTCTTGCAAAGGGAAGGGATTTTATGGGAATGGCTAAATCTATCCTGCAGACCTGCACCTTGAGACATATGATAACTTAGACTGTCAAATAAATGGTTGTAATGATGTACAGTTTAAAACTCCTTTCAGCAATGCAATTTATTCAGTCAAAACCTTTAATCCATCCCAATGACAAAACTCCCCCTTTACTGTGTTGTTTAGGAGATATTTTCACCACTCCCCACACACTTCTGGCGGGGGTGTAGAAGGAAGACTGACCAAGTTTTATTGGAGACAATTATGATTAGTGTGTGCAAACAGTAGTTGTGTGAATCAGTAACAGGTTATCTGCTGGTTTTGCTCCAAGAAAACTACAGCTGATTTTTTAAGGGATTCTTAATTCCTGAAGCTTTCAACATTTTTTCAAGGTTTTGGATTTTGTTTTTTACTCCTCAGTGGAATAAAAACAATCCTTCTAGCAATATCCACTATTTTCAAATGTTTCAGTTTCAACAAAGCATTGTATTTTAAATACTTCTAAATACCTTGAAGACATTATTTTACTTTTCAGATAAATATGCCTGTCTATGATTTTCAGCAACAAAACCAATTGCCCTTAAAGTTAATAGGAATTTGTTGCCTAGAAACAATATACTTCTTTAAAACTAATTAGTTGCCTAGAAACCACACAAATCCCTAAAACTTCTGTAATTTCAACAATGCCTAAATGACATTGCACTATTTCATGCAAGAAAAAAAATAAGGTTTGAAAATATGATTTCGATGGCAAAAGTGTAGGAATGTGCTATCAAGGTATAAGCAAGCACTAGAACACTTAGAAAGTTTTAGGATTGAGATCTGGAGTCCTTCAGTTTTGCTGTGATTTTATACACATTCCCCTGAAGTGGGAATATTTTTAATGTTTTATGTAATTACATAAATGTTTACATTACATAATGCAAACACGTTTTTCATGTTTCATGGAGTGCAGGAGAGCACTCTGTGCTGGAATAGCACTGCCAGTAAAGCTGGACTCTACAGCTTTTTTTACTGATGCTCAATAATCCCTTTTTGTTTCGCTGTATTGCCTTACACGAAGCTGAGAAAAGCAGATCTGGGTTGTGGCCAGTGCTTGGGACAGGTATTAAGGCAACCCTAGGGAAGGTCACAAGCCCTACTGGAGAGTCAGTGCTGACATTTAACAGCACAAAAGAAATGCCTTCTGGAGCACCAGTAAACCAAATATTATACTTTGCCCAGTTTACACACATGTTCTACTGCACTCTTAAGGAATAGCTAATCCCAAAATAAACCAGAGAGCATAAGCAAGCCTCACATAGAACTCCTACCATGCTACCACACTTGGTGTCATTAACTCCTTGAATTCACCACAACAGACTGTTTTTAGAAGAAATATTTTTTCTTTTTTTTTTCTTTTTTAAGAAATACACAAATATGTCTGGCTAAACCCTACTTTTTCAGTTCCATGAGATAGGGCAATGTTAAGCAGTGTGTTAATCCTTGTGTTTCAGTGCTCAGAGGTTATGACTTTATTACAGGGATGGTACTTTCCCTTGTTTAGCATTAGATAACATTGGGAATTGGGAAGGGATATTTACTCTCCTTAAAAATATTCATCAGAATTGTCAGATATCGAATTCACTGCAATTCCATTCTCACCTTTTAAGAAAAACTACATCCCTAAAGTGGAGTTAAGGCAGAGAATCAATGATATGAAGGCATTAAGGTACTTCTTGTTCGCTTGAGCAGTCTGAGGAAGATCTCAACAGAAGTTTAAGACTTACTAACACTTGGCTGAGAGCTTTGAACGTAAACTTCCTTTTTGAAATCCACTGCAGTACCAGCTCTGTATATCACACACAAATCCATGCAGCTGCTGCATTCACATCAGGGTTTGTCTGTTTTAAATGTCCAATGTGCATTCAGCATTTTCTTCAGCTGGTCTTCTAACAAGATACAGTGAGGGCATAATGACACCAAGAATCTTGGATTTCTTTTGTGGAGCAAATAAGTGGAGCTTCACAAATTTTATGTATTAATTTACTTACCTATTATTTCTTTCTTTTTACCATGGAAGAACTAATAGGCAATGAAATCTAAGCCTGAAAAACTCCATTTTAAATAGACTACTGATCTAAAAAAATATGCAAATGATTCCAGTAAGGACACACTTTATTGTATACTGTTGAAGTAGCTGCATTCAAAGGAATCTGTATGGAAAATAATGAATGCGAATCGATATCTACAAAAACTATTTCAACAAGCAAAGATTAATGCTTTTCTAACACAGTTTGTGCTGAGCTGTTGCTATGCCTATATTTTTATTCAGTGCTGTCTAAAAAAAGGACCCTGAAACTAAAGATTGAGAAAGTAATCACCTGAGATCTGACACTTTAAAACTAGTGGTCAAAATTCTGAATTCATGAAGCCACAATGTATGTGACTGAATAGCTGCTGTTATTAGGACACACTGATTTATCACCTCCTGCAAGGTGCAGAAGTAAATTCAAAAGCTGTATAATAAAATCCCATATGACAAAAAAATGGAATTTCATTATATTTTTTTACATTGTATCATTTAATATCCAGAAATTGTGCATGGACATAAAGCTGCTAAAAGTCCCTTCCCCCAAAAATAACAGGACAAATCAGGTGTAACATTCTTTTTCTCTAAGAAAATGACATTTTCACAAGCCTCACAACATTAGGCTTTATTGTTATTATTATCATGGTGCAATGTTTGTAAACATGTTAGTTGTCATTTACGAATGCCTCAGAAAATAAAATTACTCACAGGCTAAGTGGGTTTACTTCTTTACACTCAGAGATAAATCTTCCCAGGTAAATTATTAAGAGAATGTAGAACAAAACCCACTTACTGTGACAAATTAAATTACACTAGAACCTAGGAATATTTACTTTGCCAGAAGTGTTTTCATCTGAAGAATTATGAGGAAAAAGAAATGTTGAGGTGCTGAATCATGCCATGATGGTCTTCTTTTCAATCTCAGACCTGAAGAGTTAGTCAACTCTGTATTTTTACATTTCTGTTTTATTGTTTTGCTTAGAGTCACAAGGGAAGGGCAGCTGGAGACCAATACAGGATACGTCAGTCAACAGAGAATGCTGAAACAAAGGAAATATGTGATTTTTAAGAAATTTATCAGACTTCATACAGTGGGTGCCTTCTGTGACAAAACCTCTGATTATGGGAAAAGCTGTATATAAATTCTTTTTCCTCTTCTTCTCAGAAGAGTATGTGTGGGGATAATGGGAGGTACAGACTCATGTTTTAGAGCCATGGTTATTGCAGGTACTGGGCTGGGAGAGCTTGCAAAATCTCCAAGGGAGGCTTACAGCTAGAAATTACCAAATCTAAGGATTATGTTTTGTTATGGATTGTTTTCCTCAGGGCAAAAATAAGAACCTATACCTTTTTTAATGTTTCATTTTTTAATGTGATAGGGTTTCTGTAATTTTACTCTTTTAGCAAATTGAAGCAAAACAGCTCAGTCTTAGTCCTGAAAGACAAATATTGGTCCCAGCAGCTAAGCTAATCACACAGCCCTTCATTAACTGCAGGTGATTTCATAGAATTGTAGAATGATTTGGATAGGGACATCTTCCACTATCACAGGTTTATTAGAGCCTGGTCTTGGAGACTTCCAGGGATGGGGCAGCCACAGCTCTTCTGGGCACCCTGTGCCAGGGTCTGAACACTCACAGTAAACAGTTTCTTTCTAATATCTGTTCTAACTCTGTCCTCTCTCAGTCTGAAGCCATTCCCCCCTATCTTGTCACTCCAGGCTCTTGTCCCAAGTCCCTCTCCAGCTCTCTTGCAGCCCCTTTAGGCACTGGGACCATTTACTAGGAGTGTGAAGCTGTTTCAGAAGTATAATGCCCTTAGAGAGGGAGATTTAAGGGAGTTCATATTTTTATGTACTTTGATATTTTTCAGCAGTGAATTTTTGACCCCTTTTGATAGTGCTGGATCCTGTCTCAGATTCCCCCTGCATTCCAGCTGGTGGAGAGGAGCACTGCAGGGCAGAGGAAGGTGTGAGACAAGGTGTACAGGTACAAAAGTGATCACAACTCTAATGAAAGCTGGAAAGGGTTAAGTTTTGGGGGCTCACAGATGTCAATTTTCAAGCATCCTTGAAGCACACACACCTGAGAATGGCTGTGGTGGGGTGGAGACTTCTCTTGCCTTCAAAGCAAAGGGACAGCTTGAGCTCTCACTGAGTGTCTGTGATCAGTTTTCCAAATGAAGGTGCTCAAAGCACTGCTCAGGTTTAGTCACACTATTCATTCCAGCCCTTCACTCTTCACCTTCAGACAAAAGTTTTGCTGACCTTGAGGGCAGTTTTGCAGAACAGGAGGCTGCAGAGGGGTAACTTCCGTCCCTATTAGGGCTGCAAAGCTCACAGAACACCTCCTTCACATTCCCTTAAATTACACCAAAGCCTGTAAAAAGAAGAGTTTAATTTCTTTGACACACACTGTGTCAGTTGATAGCACATCAAGTTGTTTCTCACCGAAGCTCTCTAAAATACTATTGATTTTGGCAGGATGGCTAAAATGAGCTGCTTCTGCTTCTTTTAAATGTCTGCTCCTTTTTGTCTCCCATAGACAATGGAAGACAACCATGGACAATGTCCAATCTCCTTTGGAATCACGGGGTTCTCACTGGCAATTTCAAATAACAGGCAATACACACTTCATGGTTTAGGTCCAATTTTGTTTTGTCAAAGAACACAACTCTTCATTTTTACCATTTTGAATAAGGTGTCATGCTGCCTTGCCATTTTCAGCCTCTTGAGTGAATTATACATGGTGTCTTTTTTAACAATTTTCTATAACTAAATACACTCTGTACCCAGAAACTGTGGCTCCCATATCAGAAGAGCAAAGGAGAATTTATTGTTCACTATCTCAAAATTATTTTGTCTTTTGTGGCAGAAATAAAGATAGAAATGACTGCCTACTCTTTCTTAAGTTTTCGAGGTCCTTTGAGTGGCGAAGTTTCTTTTGTGAGAACATCAAAATGAAGCATGCAGGAACAATGAACAGAAAAACATCACTTTGCTGACAACTTTGTGTAAATTTGTACAAGTCAAAAAAGATAGAAAATAAATATGATTTTCTCTCTTCCCGACAGGCATTTGTTTTGTTTGATTATCTCTTTACAAGACGTTTTTTATTTTATAACTGTAAAAATGAGAAAGAGTTTGCAGGCAGTGCTTTGCACAGGACTGAGTGATCTGTGTGCTTTTCAGCAGAGGTTTCCTGCAGGGTCCTACAGATGGGAGTTTTCTCCTCTGTAGAATGACAGATTTGACAATATGATGGAGACACAGGCTCTGAATAGACACAAGGCAGAGAAATGACAATTTCTCTGTTTTTTACCATGTCAGGACTCAAGTTGTTATGAGATTTACACCTCAATATGAGTAAGGACTGAAGAACATCCTTACTGTGAGGATGGTGAGGGTCTGACAGGCTGCCCAGGGGAGCTGTGCCTACCCTATCCCTGCAGGTTTTCCAGGCCAGGCTGGATGGGGCTTGGAACAACCTGGGATGGTGGAAGGTGGCCCTGATCATGACAGAGAGGTTGGAACTGGATAGTCCTTCAGGGACCTTCTAGCTCAAGCCATCTTCTGATGATTCTATGATGAACTGTTTGTTATGAGTCAGCTGTAATATAGTGAGAAAATTACTGTTCTGACTTTTGTTCTTTGGTTAAATTTGTGAGTGCTCAGCTGGGTGTCTGGGATTCCCAGTTATTAGAGCAGACCCTGGAGTGGTTGGCAGTTACAATAAAAGCAATTAGTATGAATAGAGGCAATGGCAGTGAGAAGGAACCCTGTAAATCCTTTAGCAAACAGATGAGACCTGAAGGCCTTGCAATGTTAATCTAAATGAAGCATGCTCTAAGCACAGTAGAAAAGCTTGGTCTGCAATTTTTATAACCTTTTGATACACTGGAGATCACATTTATCCCTTGTCTTCATTCTGATTTTGCAGCTCACTTACTTCACAGGAAGTCAAGTAATTTGGGATCCATTTATCAGCCTCAAGAGGAGCTGGGGAACATCCCACAGGGGAGAGATGATGATGATGACTTGGCCTCCTGGCAGACCCTGCCTGAACCATCATCTACAAGGGGTAACCAACCATACTTGTACTGAGTGAACACCCAAAGTGGCACTCAGATTTTACTGAACAAAGGCTCTGCCTTCATCAGCTCTCGTTGTGATTTCATTTATTGATGAGGACAAGAGAGTGCTTCCCAAGGACAGTGAGAGGCCACAGCAGCCCGTGTTCAACAGACCCCAATGCAACAGCAATGCTGCAGTGACAATACTCTGTGGCTACAGGGCAAAGACATGGTGAGCAAGGACTCCTGAGACCAGCCCTTCGTGGTTTTTAGGAGTTTTTTTTGGGGGGGTTCACACTGTGATTTATTCTAACTTTTTAATTTCCAGCATGCAATAAAACTGTTGTGCATTGCAGCACATCTGCAGCCATTTAGGGCTTTATGGCTGCAATTACTTTCCACACCTGAGATGTCTCCTCTGTCACTGCAGCAGCAGGGATAAAATCCAGACCCCTTGCCTGTGGTGGCTGGTAATATTTGGGCACTATTGAAATTATAAGTGGGGTTCCAGCTGCACAAGTGTGCCTTGGCTGTATGTGAGGGCTGTGCTTTGGGTTTAACTCCAAAGTCACTTTGCTGATCACACAGTAAAACCTACCAGACCAAAAAGGCACTGACAATTAAAAAAAAAACCCATTGCATTAAAGCATATGACAAATTAAACACCTTCTACATTGCTTTTTTCAAACTTTCTTTCTAATTCAAAATCACATAAATTATTTACATTAAGGAAAATATGTAATAAAACACTATGATGAAAGTGGTAAAGAGTCTAATGGATGTCAGTGCAAAAAGGTCCCTTGACCAATTAGGGGAAACTTCTTTGATTAATAGCCTTTTGTATTCCCTCTCTTTATTTCTCCTTTATAAGCCATTAATGGGTATGTCTATTTAAAAAGTAGCCCGATAAGAATCAGCTTTGGAAAAGATAATCTGAGATCATCTAAGTTCACTGCCATTAGTGTGGAATTGTTCTCTAAAGCATTGTTTAACAGGCTTTATTCAGCCTAATTTTGGGTAACTCAATCACAAAATTATTTTTCTGTTTCTCCATAGGTTTCACCACTAACTAGCTGAATAGTTTAGAAAGAAATAAAAAGGGTTTTTAAAATCTTAATTTTATTGCCTTTGATTTTCTATAACCTATCACCTAGCATGAGGTGTAGCTTGTTTATGTGTATTAACTGTAATGATTTTTCAACTGTATTGTTGCAAACAGGGACCAGAAAGCTACAGATTGGTTTGTGGAGTTTTGTAAATTTAATTAGAAGACATAATTTTTCTTTGATATTGAAAAATTTAATCAAAATTCTATTTAAACGTACACACATATATACACACACATAATACACACACCCCTGTTCAGTCTGTTCTGATGTTAAGATTATGGAGTTTAGGCACTATTTCTGTTTTAAAATGTGCATTACAAATTATAAAATGCATATTCATGAGATTATTTCTGTTTCTTCTTTCATCCAGTTTCTGAGAAATGCTGAGTGACCGATATAAACATTGTAGGAGAGCAGCAATCCAAGAAGTCCTTTCTGACCTTAGAACCAAGGGTTTTCACAGCAGAGATGTGAATTCAGACTACAAAATACTTCCACTCTGTGTGAATCACTTTGTTTTCAATGGGAAAAATGTAAGAAAAGCAAGTTAAAGGTTTACATTAACTCCTGTTTTGTGCTGTCTTGTAGTAGAACATCTTCCAGGCTACCCCCAGAGACTGGCATGAGACAGATGCATCTCCATAATTCTTCTAATTGTAGTAATCAAAAAAATTTCTGCTCCATTCTCACTTAGTACATCTTTCAATCTATTGTATTAATATTCTATTTTTTCCCTACATTTTTTTTCCTTTTTCTCCCCTCTCATCCACCTGTGAGAACTCATGAACTCAGAGCCCAAAGCAGTAAGAGAAGACTTTGAACCTTAGCTCAGCTCTTTCATTTCAATTGTTTGTGCAATTATGCTCTCGTTACCTTTTAGGCATTAAAAACCACTGGATCTTGATTATTTGGTCTAGGAAATGGTGAGGACAAAGATATTCTGTCCCATGGGAAAAAGATGCATGAAATGACTGCCTAGGTTTAAGCTCTCTGAAAAAAACAAAACGAAAAACCAACACAGGATAGCCATCCTGGGTATCAATTCAACCCCAAATTCAGGTTAATATTTCATCTTTCTATGAAACCTAAGTTCAAATAATTAATCTACACTTTCTCACAAACTTTTTTATTTAGCACCCTTCCTCCTCCCTTTTAGTGAATAAGACAAACTGAGGATGATTTTATTTACCCATTTTATATAACATGGCAGTTCTGGTGGACATTTTTGTGTAGGAATATGAATTTCTGATGTAATCTTTGCAAAGGAGACATCAAAGCCCATCCTTGCCTTCCTTAGGTTAAAAACCAAATTATTATATTGCATCCTACAAGGGCATAATTATCCCTGATACAGGGAGCACATTTACCAGGAGATAATCACATTTCTGTAACTGTGGCAGCTCCTGAGCTAATGGCAGTGTTATTACCTAAATATGTTACCCATTTCAGCTAATTGGACCTGCAGAAAATGGAGAGAGTTGCCACACCCATCAGTGTTGGTGGGAGAAACAGAGCTCCTACAGCAACTCTAGCTTCCCTGGGTGCATCAGGCTGTGTTTGTGCTGCCTATATACCTGCTAACATGTCAATAAAATTTCCAGGACACAAACTTATAATTTCACATGGCTTATATATTGTGACAAATCTGTGCTAAATCTGAGAGTGTGGGAGATAATTGTATAATACAGCTTACATCTGTAATTTTTTTTTCTTGTTAAATTGGTTAACTTGGTTTAAAAATCATCTCCAGTTTGGTTTTTTTTCTGTCTTCATGATTTAGCAAAAAAACCCCCATATTATTCTTGGCAATCCTTCCAATTACGCTGCATAAGTGATGATTTTATGCTACTATTTTCTGCTGGTGCCAGCAACCAGCCAGGCCATGTTTGTTCAGAGGCAGGTGGAGCTTCATGCCGCAGCACCAGCAAGGTTGAGGGGATTTTTCTGGTAAGATTTACAGTATAGCAGAGCTCACTCTGAAAGAGGAAAAAGCACTCATGGGTAAAATAAAACATTACTGAAGTTTCAGGTTAACAGTTAATGATCACACAGTTCTTTGCAGGCAATTACTGCAGTCTTTTTAAAGCCCCTTTTGTGGCTGCTGAAGGGGCCCTTGGAGGTTCCTGTTCTACTGATACCATTTCATCAAACCATCACTTTGCTTGTAGCTGAAAATGCAAAGTTTAACATTCTCCTTTGGAATTATTTCATGTCATATTCTCCCTCACAGTCATTCATCTGAGTGTGACTTTTTTCTGCAATACAGCAATATTTGAGAACACTGGTACACCATCTGAGCACTGAAACTGAAATCTCTGACTAGTTTAAATTGTATGTGCAAAATGTATCTACCACTGGCTTTCATGAATAAAAAACACCCCTACCTATTTATTTGCATTATTTCAGGGGTTCTTCCTTCTCTCTATGTTCATAGTCAGCAGAGAATTGTTTAGGAAATGACACTAAGATAACACATAACAAAGACCAGTCATGCACTAAAGACACACAAGAGAAATGCACTCAGTGGGAAAAGCTGATAGTTGTTTCTGTACACCAATTTAGTCCCAAAAGAAGCAAATAATTTCCCTAAGGTGACAAGAAATCTTTAGAAATGTTCATTGTTCATCATGTCCTTTCACATGGGCAATGCAGATGGAAGAAACCCGAACAATAATAATGCTCTGTGCTCCTAGCTGTGTGCTTTTATCCTGGTGCACCATCATGTTGCCTGTTTTCTATTTCCTATTTTCTTCTAGGACCCAAATGCACATTTCCATGCTACAGGGGGGCTGTCAGGCTGAGACAGCTGCTGGTGCTCACCTGGAGAAGAGAAGGCTCCAGGGAGAGCTCAGAGCCCCTTCCAGAGCCTAAAGGGGCTCCAGGAGAGC
>JANRGV010000084.1:65816702-65833719 GCA_024734035.1 Alethe castanea
GCTGTGGCTGCCCCTGGATCCCTGGGAGTGTCCAAGGCCAGGTTGGATGGGGCTTGGAGCAGCCTGGGACAGTGGAAGGCATCGGTGGAAGATTCTTGTTTAGAAACCTTATATCTAGTTTTAGATACTCAAAGTATCTAAAAGCATCCAGTCTGCTAAAAGGAATATAAAGTTTCCAAGGGGTTGCCTGGTGAAGGCTGGATATGATCTTGTCTATATTTCCAATGAATCACACTTCAGCTGTCCCATTAATGGCTTCCTCTTACAATAAAATCAGTTACAAAACATGGGTTTTGTACTAAGAAGAGGTGAGGAAGACTAAAAAGAAAAACATTTTAAAAATTAATACCTGAATATCAGCCTCAGCTTACAGTTACAACAGAGTCACAATCTCCTGAAAAATCTGAAATAAGAGATATTTATGCACAAGTTGAAGTCCAACTTGTAATCAAAATTTAGAGATTGATTTTCAATGGATTTAAAAAGAGGGATATCATAATTCAAGATAGAATGTTCACCAAAGCTCTTGCACTACCTAGTGCCATATTAATATGCACAGGCACAAACATTTGTCACCACAAAATGCAACCTGATATGAAAATCACAGTGTACTACTTTTTTTCTCTCTTTTTCTTGAATAACTTCTTAAAAGGGTATTAACATTAACATTTGGAGTTTCCATCCATAGACATAGACTACATTTATTTTACTACTTCAAGAAAATATAAAATAATTTATATACACTATCATGCTCTGAAGTACTTCTTGTACAAGTGTACAGCTTTTAAAATTTTTGCTTGTAAAAAGATTCACACTATTTAGGTCAAAATACTGTATTTATAACTTAAGAGATACTTTTTATTCTAACCTACTTTATTTTCTATAGATTATTTGATAATCCATGAGTATCCTGAAAAGCAAAGCAACTTTACCTCATTCAAAGCAAGTGTGGGGATTTGATTCTGAATATAGTGAAGCAAAAATATGAACTGATACATTATGGTATTCAACATTAATGGCTTAAAAGGGGAAAGAAATGTTGCTTGCATTTACATGAAATGTTGCTTATATTTATGTGACTTTACTGTTTCATTTTATATGCTCCATTAGCTTTTCTTTTTTTGCTTTGGGGTGGATTTGATGAAGACAATATAATCAGATGGCCCATCCATCCATGCATTTTGAATCACTGAATCATTTCTTTGAGGAAGAAAGTAATGACAGTTTCACAAGCACATCTAACACACACTTCGTAAGAAATTGAAAGAAGTGCTGAAAAATCCCACCCCCTTTTTTTTACATGAAAATTTTTGACACTCTTAATATTTATTTTCTGCTTGAGATCCATCTCTTAGGGAGAAACTCTTCTGACTTGGTGATGTTTGATATTGTTATCTGACAATTTCATAGCAATGCTTGAATCTGGGTCTGGCTATGTAACTTTAGGAATCCTTTCTAACCCAATGCTTTTGCTTCCTGTGACTGCTGCCCTCCTGTGCCACCCTAAATAAAGTCTTAGAATGAGATTCATATCACACGACTGAAATGCCTACAAATGTAAGTATCTACATATGAGGGAGGCATTTACATTTTCTTTGTACTCATTGGGATGATGTAGTCATTACTTGAGTGCAATTCATCTGGCTTAATTTGGATGTCTTCAAAGGAATTGTGTCCTAGAAAAGTCCACTTCTTGTGCTGGCTGCAAATGGAGCAACTACAACAAGATTAAATGAAGTTATACTCGTAAATATCTCAAGTTCAGCAGTATAAAGTTAACATTTTTCATTTTCTACTGCTCTTTAATGATTCACTTTAAGTTAGGTATTCTCTTTTTCTTGCATAAGAACATTTTAAACACAACCAACCACTTCTTTCCAAAAGACACATTTTTCCAAATAATTTATCTAATCTCTTCTGCTTCTGAATTTTTTGCTTACATCCATCTAAAAAATGACTCTCAGAAGGAATGTACTGCTCATTTTGTAATTGCAGCCAAGATCTAGTCAGCTGACTTTTGTCTCTTTTTTTTTTTGCTGCAATTATATTTATAGCTGTTATAATTATACCCTTATGTTTCTCAGCTGCATTGTTTGCATTCTGTCCTTTGTCTCCAGCCTTACAATAAACACAGGAGTCCAACTATCTGCATTATCTTATAAACTGTTACCTTCCTCCCCATCCTCCTGACAGGTTCTTGTTCTAAAATATTCAAAAATATTCAGACAGTTATTCAAAGAATCAACCTCTACTTTATTCCAGCCCTACGACTTCAGGTCATATGTATAAAATAGTTCTGCAATTGCCTCTTTCCCCTTTTTGAATCATTAAATAGCCTTTTCTCTGATGAAATGAAGCTGAAACAGGAAGATAACAAAATGCAGAAGTGACAAGCAGTCACTTTGGTAAATCTTACATTGTGCTTTTATCTCGCTTCAGATTTTACCATTATTTTTCTGGTGCAGTACATGTTTTCCCTTATTAATTTGTCTACATTTCTACAACAAAAGATGAACCTCCATCATTTCAGGGAGTCCATTCGTGTGATTCTTGTAAGCCATTTTTGCTTTATCTGCTCACTGTGCAAGATTTTTTTAAAATCTCATGCTCTTTAACAACCTTAATCTCCTCCAGCTGGTTCTTCACTCCAAGAGCATTCCTTCATCATCTTTCTTTCTCCTGAGGAAATATATAATTAGTTTCAACATTTCTCCAGTGTTTTACTAATGTTTCCAGCAATGATTGCAGGTCATAGTCAAGGCAAGATACATGTCTTAAACACCTATTATCCGGCATTTTCTCTTTTATTTTCAATTTAATAAACAAGATTGCCCACTATCCAGCCAGGGACTTCTTTTCCCTACACTTCTAACAAAAGTTTTCTTTTTTTATGAATGTGTGTGGCAATCATTCTAAGAAGTGCTATGAATTCTACCCATTCCAGGTCCTTTCCAGCTGACAGTTGTACACAAACCCCTTGCATACATTTGTATGGAATCTTCACTTCTAGCTCATCAATCTTGATTAGCGTTAGTCCCAAGGGACTTCGTTTAGATTGATTCACCTCTCTTATGTACCATGGACAGTGCTGGCCTCCTATGGACTACAAGATAAAAATTGATTTTAAAGGCCAACCATCAAAAGTAACAGTTTTAAGTCCTGCCACACTGAGCCACATGAGATTAGAAATCCATTGATTATTTACAAGTTTTTTTATCTATCTATAATGGCCAATTTTGCAGCAGGAATTCCTCCAGAGATCTCTGGGATGGTTAGACTTTTCATCCACATTAATGTTAATTAACACATATGAGTATACCAGCCATGGCTATCAGTTGGTGTAAATACAGCAGGAACTGCTGGACAAAATTTTGAGGGTAGCTGAAAATTTCCATCTGAGTGCTGATAGCCTGCTATGCCACATGGGGCAAATTTAGTTTCATCTTCTCACTTCTCACACCAGTTTCAGGAGATCTGTGATCCTGATAATCAAGCAGCATTGACTAGGTGCCAATTTTGGCTCTGACTTTTCTGCTTGCCAACCAAATCAGAGCTCTTTGGCGAACAAAACCTCTATACAGCCAAGGCTCCTGGCTCATGGAGCTTCTCCCTTGGAAGCATTTGATTATAAACTCAATAAACAGCTGTCAAGGAAGGAGCAAAGCTTCAGGAGTTTGTTGCTGTACTGAATTTTCCAGACAGCTCTCTCTCTGGGGGCTGATGCAGAGCTCCATCCTGGCTGTAAACACATCTGTGACCAGTCTCACCCTCGTAGAAGTTTGTCATGAGATTCCCTGGTACTTCCAGAGAGCTGGGTAATGTGTGTGGGGAGAGCAACTGAGAAAATGAAAAGAGTCGAGCCTCATGTGAGATATTTCAGAGATGGATCCCTCAGGAGGAAGCTGGAGCGTGGCAAGGGCACAACCAGCCACATTTTCTCAGACACATTTTCTGGGGGGAGTGTAAGTGACCTCAGTGCAGCCCTGGAAGTGTATCCAGACTGCTGCATGCTGCCATAAGGATCTCTGTGAGGATCTGTCCTCTGGGACGTGCTCGTGGCTCATTGCCACAGAATGGTGTCAGCGTGGCCACTGACTCAAATGTAAGTCTTAGAGGAGTGTGAAAACACATTCTGAGGGGTCAACAGGAGCCAATTACAGAAATACAGATGGCTTACAGAAAACAAGGTTGTGCTGGAGTTCTGTCCTAAGCTGAAATATTCTCAAATCTTTATATTATGCTACAGCAGTTAACCATATGCTTAACTTTTCCACTATCTGCTCAAGCAGCAAAGGAGAAATAAATGATACCTTATTCTACTTTCTGTGGGAGCTGTCTCAAAGGTAAAGCACAGTACAGTGGTTATTTTTTCTGAGACGAACTGTGACTGACAAAAGATTTTATCCTTTTAAGCTTTTGTGCATAACTTGGAAAGTAAGAGTAATTACTTTGAAGCTAAGGAGGCATTCACATGCTTTAAAACTTCGTTATACTGAAAACTGAGAACTCATTCAGAGGATCATGTCTAAACAACTGAGTTTCCTGTAAGTAGTTTCCAGGCTCAGTCAGTCAAGGAGATTTCATATCTTAAAGAAAGATTTAGATAGGCTATGCCTCTAATGACTTTATAAACTTTGTATTCAGTAAGTTCCTTTGAGGATAATGTAGAATTTAACATATGTGGTGAAAAACATTATTTATCCACAGCATCTTGCTGGATGTTGTAATAGCCCTTGGGGGCAGCAACAGAAGTTGCATCTCTTGCTTATGGCAAGTTCAGAACTTGGAAACTGCTCCACAGTGCTTAATGTGCAGCCAACCCAGAGCCCGTGACTCTGGAGCATCAAATAGGCAATATGACAATGGCTAAATGACTGGGGGGAACAGATTTCCCTTCACAAATTAACATATGAACCATAATAAGTCTTGACTTATTTACTTGAAATAAAGAAAGTCTAAAAAGGTGGCTGGAAATCATGTAGTCACAGAATGACAGAGTGGTTTGGGTTGGAAGGGACCTTAAAGACCATCCTGTTCCAACCCCCTGCCATGGGCAGGGACATATTTCACTAGCCCAGGTTGTCCAGAGCCCTGTCCAAACTAACCTTGGGCACTTCCAGGGGTCCAGGGGCAGCCACAGCTTCTCTGGGCAGCCTGTGCCAGTGTTGCATGAACATCAGGAAAAACCTCTCCATGAGAGGGATGGTCAGGCATTGTCATGGGTAGCCCAGGGAGGTGGTGGAGTCACTGTCACTGGAAGTGTCCAGGGAAAAACTGGATGTGGCACTCAGTGGTCTGGTCTGGCTAACAAGGTTGAAGGCTGGATCGGTTGAAGGTTGGACTTGATCACCTTGGGGATGTTTTCCAGTCCTAGTGATTCTGTGATTAATTCTGTTTTGAAAACAATAATTAGGATCTCAAAGAGAAATGCTGATATAAACCTCCAATACTGCTATAAACCAAAATACCAATTCAAAATTTTTATTATATTCAATAATAAAGCAGTTCAATGTCTCTACAATGAAATTTATATCAGTGGTGTCCAAAGTGAATTTAAAGTTGCAGAAAATTTGCTCTTTTTGTTCTTTCACAAAATTAGTATAGGACTTTACCGAGTTTGTGTAGTGGAATTGCTACTTTCAGTGTGCACTGAAATGTCTGTTACTTGTTTTAAAACCTTCTTCCAACAGGGCTCTACAGAGACACTCAATTTAACTGCAAGAAAATAGCTCTTGATGTAGAAATGCAGCAGTCATGTCAGCATCATGTTCCTGAACTAATACTGCTGCTTCAATGAGGGCAGCCTTGTTCTGCTCCCAGAACATGAGCAGAGGTTGGTTCACAGACCTGAAATGTGCAGATTTGGGGACCTGCATTAACTGAGAAATGTTCTATCTTCAACTCAGAGCTGCAGACCCTGATGTAGATAGAGAATCATTTATTTTTTTGGAAAGAACCTCTAGAACCTTCAACCTTTGGATCAAAGTTGGACTGTGGCCAACCATGAACCATATAACTGGTAATTTTACCTAGCCAAGTCTAAAAGTTTGAGGGTGGAGATTTTAATCTTTTTGAACAACCTCCTCCTGTGCTGCATAAAATAATCTGAACCTCATGAGTGCTTTAACTCAAGCTGAGAGTGTATTTTTGGCTCCCACTCCATCCACAGAAATTCTCAGGCCTTTTCCAGCAGGGAGTTCCCAAGCTTTGCAGAGCTCTGTGCAAGATTTTGCAGCATTTCCCAGCTCACGTGAAAAACTTCAGTTTCTCCTTGGTGGACTTTGCAAGTTGTCTCCTGGCTAACAGTGCTCCAGACTAACAAACTCAGTTGGTCTGAAACTCTACATTTTGGTGCCTCAGCCTCTTTCCATAATTTAGCATAATCTGCAAGTTTGCTGAAGGTTCACTCTGCCCCATCATCTGGACTGTGGCTGAGGAAGTGAACTGTGTGGGCATTTGTTGTATTCAGGACTACTGCCATTGGTAAATCAATCTCATTTCCCTTAAAATTACCTAAATGGTCTCATGGATTAGTTAAAAAATACTCATTCTCAATTGATAACTCATGGAAATTATTTGTATCTCTCTGTGTTTAAAGCAGATCTCACCAACCTACAATGAAGACAAGCAAAGCATTGCCTTATATATGAAAGAAGAATTCCTGCAACTCAGTTTCTTTAACTTATTTTTTTATTTATTTATAGGATTAATTACTTACATAATTTTGGCAATATTTTGCTGGTGTCTCTCCACAAGAAAAATTTTTCTGTTGTACTTTCCAGTTTTAAATTATGAAAATAATATACCTTAAGAAATATCTAGGATTATTTGCTATAGTGTAAGAACAGGAATTTAAAAGAGAGCAGTGGAACAAACTACCTTTTATAGCAGTTATTGATCCCAGAAATCCAAACAATGAAAATATTGCATTGACTATCTATTGGAAAAACTTTGCAATAGAATTTAGCAGCCTCAGCTATGGGAATGATTAAATATTTTTAAAAAAATAAAGTTAATCAAAGCATCAGTTGATCTATTTTTTCTTTTCCTCATTTGAGACAACATTAAGATCAGTGCAGAAATTTTGCATTTAATGCAAATTCACAGTTCTAGATATCTGTTGTGGGAGTCTTATCACTTAATATTAGATGGATGTAGATGTTTGTACCTGAAGTGCTGACCAAAGTTTCTCTTTACAGCTATTTTATGCCCGGAATAAGTGTTTGATGTGGGAGCCAACCTAGCCATTAGTAGTGAGCTACACCAGGTGCAATAAAGTTAATTTATGTGGGTTTGTGTAGACACTCAGGTCTAGTGTTTCCACCTGATTTCAAACTCCAGAGAGAAATGCTCTGCATCACCACAGGCAGCAGCAACCCCTTCAGAAAGAACAGACACATCTGAATGTGTATAAAATGGTCAGTTTGGTACCAAGGAAGCTGAGGATGATTATAATCTGTCAGAGCTTGGTCAGGCAGACCAGGCAGCAAACCACCATCCAAGTGTAAAATTGACAGTGCTGAATTGCCAGCACTCCTGCTATTACCAAAAAAAGTGCACTTTTCACTGTCACATGGACAGCCCTCCTGAGCTGCATCATTTCCAAGAGCTCACACTTTGGTAGTGCTTAACTCCCCATTGGGAACTTAATGGAGCCTTCCAGTTTGCACCAGCTGAGTGCCAGTGGGATGTGACATCCTGGGCATTGAAACACAGCTTGCAAAGAACATGTTGTTCTCAGCCCCTGAAGATAGATATCTAAGTGTGTTTTTAGAGCCCTTAATCAGAGGTATGATTCTCTCTGTGTGTTTTAGTCTCCATAGGGCATAGGTACTGCCAGAGATAAAATCGAAGGGTGAGGTCTCAGAGCACATAGAATTGGCTAAGCAGGTACATCAGGAAGGGCTGGCTGACTGCCTTCTGCCTAATCTATCCTGTTATTAAAAATACATAATAAAATTCATCCATTCACAGATGTTATAAATCTTAAGCAGATTTTACAATAACACAGTGCAGATGCAGCTCGTCACTGACAATGAGAAAAGTTTTTCTTATTAAAAAAATACTTGCTATGATTTGAGGCCTATAGTATGCCTATAAACAATCATAGTGATATTAAATTCAAATTGAAACTTCTTCAGATGAACTTAGCTTATTGGCAAATTGGAAATATTCAAGTTTACCACTATGTATAGTTTTCTAAAATACTGTAAGACCAAGACAGCCAACGTTAGATGCTGGCATTGCTCACATTGACACTTCAGTAGCTGTGAATAAAATAAAATAAACACATAAATATGACCATACACCTAAATTTGAGCAGCTTCACAGAAGTCAACACGCATCTGTCTCTGTTATGAGCTAAGAAGTGAGGGCACTGGAAAGCCAAGAGCTAAATGGGTAAAAAACCCCTACAAGTCCAGCATTTCTGAAAGCATGAAGAGAACTGCAGAGAGAGTGAAGAGAACTGTGGCATAAATAAAATTCACCATCATATTGATTAAAGGAGTAAGTTGTTTATTTTTGCCTTTGACTCCTGGAATGATAAATGTAGGACTCTGAAAAGGGGCAGAACAATACCATTTGCTTAAAGGCAGCGTGGGCAACGGGTTAAATAGAAACACCTCTGCACTGACAGGAAGGAATGGCAATGAAAGTCCCATAGCATGACTAATCACACCCTACATAACACAGAGAGAGGTAATGCACAGTTCCAGTGCATATTTAGTAAGCAAGGAAGGCTGTTTTCATGCAGAAAGCCCATTTTAGAATTCAGAAGATGGGAGCCAAGTCGCAGCTCTGTCACTGATGTGTTACTTGCTGTCTTCCTGATTTAACTCCCTCCAAGAGTGAGATAGTAACACCTTTTTATCCATCCTCATAATTTCTGTGGTGACACTTATGACCTTTCACACAAGCCAGGACCTGACTTTAAGGACTTTTAAAATGTGGATCTAAAGCAGATTCTAATCTCTATAGGAGACTGGAGGAAACAAATGGCTATGACACAGATTGAGAAGCACAGGGAAATATTGGTGGTTTACTGTTCTGCAAGGGAGGCTGAAATTCTTGTGCATCAGGACCTCCACCAAGATTTCTCAGAAGTATCAGGACAAAGGGAAGTCTCAAAGGAGGTTTTAATCAGGGACAGTGGAAAGAAAAGGTTGTTTCTTCTCAGCATTTTCCCCATGGAGAAATCATGAACAAACATAACTGCCAACTGAATAGGCTGGATATGGAATGTTTGTGCAATGGGCAGGGCAAAAGTGGGAATCAATTTCTGAATACCTAATCACAGAGAGCAGTAGGATGGTGACAATGAAAGGATTTGAGATAAAGGGTTTATCAGATGCAGCAGGCACACATGGGGACATGTAGAAACTAGTGTGCAAAAGCCAAAATAAAAAAGTGAGCTGAGCAAAACCAGACTCAAGTTGTCAAGGTCAGAGAAAATACATAATGAAGTTGCAACAGCCTGGGAGGCTGGAAAAAGGTTTTTTGCTATCTCTTCTTTCTATTTAGATTGTAAAACCTCTCATGCAAGCCTCTTCCTGGCTTTGAAAGGCTTTTTATTTTTAAGTGAAAAGTGGGGTTTTTTTTGCTGTTAGACTTGGATTTAAACTTTTTACTTGCCATTTTTTTTTTCACTATTGCAGGCCATAGAAGCACTGTCTTTCTGGATGGCATGTTGGTCATCTCAAATATTAGTGTGATAACAGAAGGTTTGCATCTGGAGTGCCAGCTGCAATGAAAACAAAGGCTCTGGATGCTCACATCCTCGAGCTCACTGTTTTTTTTTTTTACTCTTCCTCTACAAGATATTCTTAAAAGATTGTATATGTGAAGCATGAGGTCACAGGGGTCCTTCCTGTCTCATTCATCTCTTCCCATTCCACTTTCTCCAGCCATGGCCATCAGCATCTGTGGGCTATGTGTTTACAACTGTGACACTGAGATAGTGATAATGTGGAAATGTATTACCAAATATGTTCATACTGAGTTAGCTTTCCAAATCTGTGCAGCAACAAGCACTTTAAAAAGTCAGCAAGAAAAAAGAAATTAGACAGTACCTACATTTGAAACGCAGGCAAAGTTTACAATTAACATAATAATAATAATAATAAACATAATAGCATCCTAGATTGTGGGAGTATGGAGGTCAGAGGGAAGATAATTTTTCTTTCATTTTTAATGTAAGAAATTTTATGTATTATAAAGATTGTGAAACAGCATGTGCACCAGTATATGTTTATGTTAAAATATGTAAGTGGACATAACTGAATTTTGATACTTTCATTTCATTATCTCTGTCATCTATCATTTCATCTGACTGGAGATAGGAGGTCTTCCTTCCTGAGTTGTACCAGCTCTGAATACAAATGCAGTTAGAGCTTAAACTGCTGTTAAGTAGAAGATACTCATCTACAATCCTTGACCCTCCCAGTGCCTGTGCTGAGCAACACCCTTTTCTACAGAATTATTGAACACCTATTTTCAGTGTAAATTGTAATTTTTCCCTCTTCAGAAAGCTTTAAGGAGAAAAAGAAAATAAAGCAGAAATAATGTAAAAAATTTGGGGGGACAAAGAGAGAGATTAAGACAGGAGTGAGTTAAAGGACAAGCAGAGAGAAGTACAAGAGTTGTAGATTTGTAAGACAGAAAAGGTGACTGCAATAATGAGCCCCTCAGCAGGGAAAAACCTGCCCTGGATTGTGAGTTTCTCAGAGCAGCTCCAGGAATCTGAAACCCCAAGCTGGGCTGCTTTGTCTGCTTCCTGCTAAACCAGTACCAAGATTGCACTTCCAGCTCCCAACTGCTTCACAGCAGTGCTGGGGATTCAGTTCTGGGAGAAGAACCAAAATATTTGGCTGTGTTTGTGTGTGCAATGCACAGTGAGCTCCTTTCTTATCTCTGCGAAAAACTGTGAGATGGGAAAAAAAATAAGGCAATAAAATCAACCACTGAACCGTTTTAATGCATGTGCTGCTTTTGGCTGGGGCAGGGTTAATCTGCTGTGGGGCTGTGTTTTGGGTTTGTGCTGAAAACAGGCTTGATGATACAGAGATGTTTTTGTTGTTGCTGAGCAGGATCACACAGAGCCAAAGCCATTCCCATTTTCCTTCAGGCTGGGAGGAGCTGGGAGTGCCTGGGATCAGACACAGCCAGGACAGGTGACCCCAGCTGAGCAAAGGGATATTGCACACCCTGTGGCATCATGCTCAGGACATAAAGTGGGGGGAAGAGGAGGAAGAGGGGAATTTGAAGTTCTGTAATCTTTATTCGTGTTGGGGAGAAAAAAGGGGAAAGACTTCCTGTAGAAATAGAATACAATGACGTGTTAAATATCAAGTAATGCATTTGGCTGCTTCACTAAATCTGACTATGGCATAGTAATAAAAATTATAAAATATGTACATATTACTGGCTGGCTGGAAAACTTTTTTGTCTAGTGCTGGAATATGAACTAATGGCAACTAACTTGGGTTAGTGGACTCAAGGGACTTAAGGTGGAAAGCAAAAATACCACCTGTCCTTTGATTTCTGGATTCCACTCCTGATATTTTCAATCTTTCTGTTGCAGCTAAGGGACAGGTCTCTGCTTTGAATGAAGGCTGAGATTCACGTTTAGTTTATCTGTTGGTTTGTGGGGTTTTTTTTCAATAGCTGGAATTAGTCAGAAAACATCTGAGATGGCAAAAGGAGCCATTTCTTGCCTGTATGTCTAGTGTTTTCCAGTCACAGAGAACTGCACAAACCCTGTGTACTTTTCAGCACAGAAAAGTTCCCCTTGTAGCAAGTTTAAGACTATGAATAACATATTTTTCTTATTTACCTACTGCTGCCTCCTAGCTAGTACTCCACAGCTCCGTAGAGCAGAGGCTGAATACAGCAGTTTGGGACAAAAAAAATAGAAGACCAAGACTTTCCAAGTGTAATTCTTCACTGAATAATTTATCTTTCCAATCCATACTCTGATTTGCATTTCATACACATACATTTCCACATTTGTTTCTATAGTTTTTCAGTTTTAAGTTTTGCAAAGATCATTGCTGGAAGATTCAAATTATGTGTTCTAATGATTAATTATTTTCACTCCAAAGAGACATGCCCTGTGTTGTTTGAACAAACAGTTGCCATATCACTTGTTATGCCTATTTTTCCAGAGAAAGTGCCTCATTATTGTAGTACTGTTTCCCTCCATTCATACAACCTTTTGCAAATCTTGTGAGTGATGCCCTGTGAGAGCATCAGAAGAGTGGAAGAGAATCACATTTCTCACAGCAGGAAGGGGATGAAGAGAACTTCCTGTCTTTGGGGGGTTTTTGAGTTATTTTTTCTCTTTCTGATACTAGCAGCTGCAGAGCTGAGGGATATTCATGTAGAGAAGGATGTCAGTGTGGCAGCTTGTGAAGAAGAGTGAAGAGTGTTTGAAAAAGCTGTTGAAAGAGAAGCAGTGCAATGAGAGTGTTGCAGACAGGTAAAGATACTATAAAAGAAAGGCCTTATAAAATATGGTTTAAGCCCTGTTACTCTAACTAAGCTAACAACTAGTTTCTAAGTCCCCATAAAGAAGAATTAGAAGAATGAAAAAACAGCACAATAACCTATTTTAGCAAGAGAACTGTTTTCACCTGCATAAACAATAGGTCTGTCCCATGAGAATCAAGGAACAAAATATGTAAAAAACTCATTAATAGAAAGATTGGATGAAAATGTAAAATGCCAGTTACTATCCAATGAATTAAGTACTAACCAATTAGAGTTAAACACAAAGTCTATAAAAATTGTATAAAAATGAGTTATGTGAGTAAAGAATTAGCTTCTCCTTCATGAAGAAACTGAATCCCATCTGCTTTATTGCGACATGAGAGAAACATGCAAAGCCCCTTATAGCAACAAAATCATAATAAATTAAAGAGAAATAATGGGAACAGGTCAGAGCCAAGCCAGACATCTGCCAGGTTTGTCTTTTAGCAGTGGAAAGATGCAGCCATAACTAACATCAATCAGAATAACCAAACTGAATGCCCTGCTGTGTTCTCAGCTCCTCCTTCCTGTGCAGTTCAAGGAGGTGTTCACTTTGCAGTGCACTGGACAGGGGATTCCTCCTTCCCTTCAAGGTGTAAGTCATTTTTTGTCCCCTCATAGTGCAGAACTTTCCTGGTTGTATGAGTGGAATCGATTTTAGGCAGAGGATAATGAGTTTTTTGTGTTGGCAACAGAGCTTGGAGTTGGTTTCTGATGCACAGGTGAATTTGTCTGTGCAACTTCCTCATGAGGGGAAAGAATAATCAATTTTTTCAAACAATAAAAGGATGAGCACCCGAGAAACTGGAAAATTAAATAATTCAGTCTGTTTTCCCTTGCCTTATATTTCATTCATGCTAATGTAGATCCAGACTTTTACTATGATACATTAGTTAGAAAACCAGTCTAGAAAAGCACTGTGTCTAATTACTTTTTTTTTTGCTTTTTTTTTTTTTTAACCTGGTTGACTTGCTAGTTTAGCAACTTCCAGAGAGACATCTGGTTCTGGTCCAAATCAGTCACAAGATGAAGAGCCCAAAGATAACAGATGAGAGTCAGTAGGACTGGGAAGGAAGCAGTTTATCCCTGATTGGGAAAGGAGTAATTTTTCCATGACTCCTTCATTTAAAATTTCAAAGTATTGTTTTAGAGTTATTTGAGTTGGAAAGATGGCAAAGGTTAACTCTGGATAGAGGACCAAAAAGCCCTCATAAATGAACGAACTGGGATATGCTGTAGGAAGTAGTTATCCCTGTCCAGATTTCTACATTTTTTTTTCACACACCATTTGCCAGGTAACAGTTCCTGGCAGAACACAGCACTTGTCCTAAGACTCATGAAAACTTAATGGAGCTTGATTTCAAAAGCACAGAGACAAAAATAGGTGGTGGAAAAATATCTTAACATAGAGTGTTTTGTAAAAGCCTCCCATGTCTCACAAGATAATATCTTACGGCATCAATTTTGTCCTTGTTTTCTGTTAGCTCCATCCTGCCACATTATCTTTTAATGAATCTCTCTTCTGTTTTGCTGACCTGACTGGTGACAAATCCATTTTCCTGTTCCAGGGGACTGAGTAGAAACAACCTGCAGAAGATACCCAGATTTGCAGATAACATCCAGACAAGAGGGCTCTGTTCCTTCTGAATCTCCCCAGCTGAACAGGATGATCCCCTGCTGCCATTCTGGATAACCCCACAAAATCATGGCTGATGTAGAAATGGATGAACAAGACTGAATGTTGCCAACTTCCGGTGAACTGGAAGGATTTATCAAATCAGGCAAAAATGGATTAAAAAAAATTAGAAGAAATATCCATGGTCTCGATATTATTCACTGACAGTAGTGGTAGATCAGATTCCCTGCTCTCCATCTTCCTTCCTGCACTGTTTTTATCTCTGACATCCTTCACCTGAATTTATGTAAATTTTTATGAATTTAAATAGACATTGACAGAAGCTTTCCTCTTAAGGTTAAAAATTTTTGAGATTTTACCATCCATTCTAAAATATCATACTATAGCAACATTATAATCATTCAAATTCCATTTTCTGTGTACACTGGAGCCTGGAGAGTTGTGTGCTGAAAGATAATTTTCATTGCTAAGAATAAAGTGTCACCTTTTTTATAGTGCAGATATCCTAATAATAAAAATATATATTGCCTCCGCTTGGGATAGTTAAGCACACTTTAATTAAATCAAAACCCCTGAGTTTGTAAATGATTTGAAATCTTTTTTATAACAAAGTCATTAATAGGATATTTGTTCTTTACAAGATTAAGGCATTTATGCTTGAACATAAAATTTAAAAAAAAATCACTCAGAAAATACAGAGTTTAAAAGACTCTAGGGGTGGTAGATCACAGATGTTTTAAAGATCATTCATTAGATCTCCCCCAAAGTCATCTCAGCCTTATTTTGGATCAGTCTAAGAACTTGGGTTTGTCTCCTGGTCACATTACTGGAACTTTGAAAGAAAACAAGTTATATTCCTATGCCATTTCTTACCTGTATTACCAGCAGGTTAAAAATTTACCTAAGCAAGAGATTTAGAGGGCATGTAAAGAAAGATAATCTGATTTTTAGAAAGGGAAAAAAGTATCCAGAAGAAAACCCAGCAGAAAAAAATGCAAACTGGGCTAATATTTAGCCACCTTAGTTTAAGGACAGTCTGGAATATATTGCTCAGAGTTCATGGTGGCATTTAATTTTATCTTTACATCAAGTGACCATCTCACAGGCTTAGCAAGTGCATGTGAACTAAAACAGCAATTCATAGCAAATGCCCTGGAGAATCAGCTGGTGTTGTATTTTAGTTAATAATGCATTTATTAGCAGAATTTGAATAATTCAAAGTTATAGCTGGGAGTGAAGGAAGCTGTTTTCCACTGACCTAATATAGGAACTTCCTCATAACATGTGGCTCCTCTACCACAGGTGCCCACCTATAAAACTGACATAATGACACTTTTCTGACCATGCAGCATCAATTAACATTTTTCCTCTGCCAGACTCTTCATTAAGTCCCTTGGTCCCAGCTCTGGATAGGAAATAAACACTTCCATGGACTCTGCAAGGTATGAGATGTGTTAGGCTGCAATCTCCATAAGCTGGAGCTGTATCCTGTTTTCCTTTTCCATAGCTGTTTTTTCCTAAATGACAAGAATTAGAATTTAATACCAGGGAAAACAGACAGACATTTAATTGGCCAAATGTTGTAATTTTTGTGCCAAAGATTTGTTCCCTCCTGTATCTAAATTCCATATTTTTGCTTACTTTAAAGAGAGAGAGAAAACCCAAATAAACCTGATGGAGTTTTCTCTGTGATATCCATATCTGACAAAGTTACAAAAACAGGATTTTTGGTGTAATGCTTTTCCACCTAAAACCAGCTAAAAGCCTGTCTTCAATTTATTAGCTTTAAAAAAATTATTTCTGTTACCCTGTTTTTCTGTTTAGGGACTTTATAAGTGGCAAGAGCAGGGCAGGGAGTCCAATAAGTTTTGAGCAAAGTAGTAATGTCTGAGAGGATCTCTGTGCATCCTATTTTTATTTATATTTATTTAGACATGGGGACAAATGGGAAAACTTTACAAACAAGGTACTGGGCTTTACGCCTGAGACTGGATCACTATTAAAAACTATCAGATCTTCCCAAAGTAGCTGGGTAAATGCACATCCAGCTCAGCTGTGCCACAAATCAACACCACATTTTGTATTCAGTGTGTTTGTGCTGATCACAGCTTTCACTCAGGTCAATCTCATCTGCTTTGTTTACTAAACACCACATGTATCACACCATGCCAGTTTTTATTGATTTGAATTTCACGCAATTCCACTGAATGCTGCGAAATGTTATGGCTGAGTCTGGCACTTCAGATTAAAGCTGCCAAGAGTTGCATATAAATAGCAATATTTTCAATTTAAAAAAAAATGTATTTAAGAGCTGCTGTGACAGCAGGCTGAATGGTCAGTGCAGAGCAGGCTCTCACTCTTAGATGATGCTCTGTGTTATATTCTGTATTCCTAAATTGTGTCTGGGACTAAAATCATTATCTAAACTCAGTCCAGCATCTTGAAACATAGTTCTGTATGCTGCTAGCAGCTAAAATACAGGTGTGCAGGTGAGCTGCAGAGAGGGAGAATAAAAAATCAAACTAAAACTTGGGGCTGTTTAGCACAATAGATGCAAAGGGATTCACCTGCCAAGGACCCCCAGCTCAAAGCCTGCAAGTGGTCACCACACCAGGGACACGGCAAACAAGCTCTTAAAGGTTACCACAGCTTTTTATAAACGTGAGCTAATCTGGGCTGCTGGGTTCTCCACCACTCCAGGCCTTACATAGTCCTAGGTCAGAATCATAGGTCTCATACAGAGCCCAAAGTTCAGTATTTGAAAATAGAGGTGTTTCAGGAGTGCCTCAGCCAGCTTTGGGGCGGTGCTGCTAGATATCAGGATGTGTTCATTCTCAAGTATATTGGTGAGCA
>JANRGV010000084.1:65833819-65855034 GCA_024734035.1 Alethe castanea
TTAAAAAAAAAAAAAAAAAAAAAAAAAAAAAAAAAAAAAAAAAAAAAAAAAATGCTCAGTATGTTCACACCCAAAATTTATTACTCTGCTTAGAGACAAATAATTTGGAACCAAAACTCCATTTTTGAGTGAGCATCAGCCAAATCTCTTCCAATTATTGCTTGGACTGCAGTCAAACAGTGCTTTCTAAAATGATGCTGAGTTTTCCAGAGTGCTGACACATGAGGTCCCAGGTGAACTGCAGTGATGGGTTGTTAGTTCCATGCAAATCAGGGATCAGACTGCTTTGCTTTTCACTTGTATGTCGTTGCCTGAGCTGACTTGGCCAAGATCCCTCCATGTGAATCTTTCCACACTCATCACTTATAAAATGAATATAAAAATTGGGGTGTCAGTCATGAAGTTCCTCCCAGCTGGGTAACCTCGTTTGACATCCAAATCTGCCATATGTGGAAAACAGACCAACGAACTTAGCTCAAGTTCATTGAGGTTAACTGAGTTCAAGGGAGTTCCAAATTGGGTATTGTGGTGCCAAGTTTATGATTTTGCATTTCGGAAAAACGGGCAAGTCTGAAAGGAAAGTGTAAGAGCTTCCATTGCTTTCCCAAACAAAGGTCAATTTGGTTATTTATTTAGAGAAACAAGACATTGCCAGTCATCAGCTGAGTACTGCTGCACCTGTTAGAGCAGCAGCACACAATCTGGAAAAGAGGGATCAGAAGCACAGCTCCTGAGTGACCTGGAGTGCTCTGTACATTGTAATCATCCACTCCCAGGCTTGGGAACACAGAACAGCCCAGTGAGTATCCAACCCTCCTGCCTGTGCACTCTTCCCCTCTGAAAAGTGTATTAGAAAATATTAGAAAATATATCTGAAAAGACTGGATAATCACTGCACTGATGTTTTGTTTGCCCATTCCTTTTAAAGCTCACAAGCATTGTGGCCAATTCCCATGGAAATGCTGATGTTTCAAGTTGGAAAGAGGATGGTTATACCAAAGTCTTTGACAGAGGCAGAAAAATCACTAATCTCTACTGCATCCCCTCAGATTCATTCACTTTTGGGCTCTTAGAAAGCATAATCATCGTTCTCAGATTTTCTGGAGGCTGCTTTACCTATATGAACCTCCAAAATAGATCTTCTTTTAGGATTATTAGACAAATCACTCTCCTATTTCTTTGTGTCATTTGCACCTGCTCTCCTGCATTATGTTCAGTTACAGAGCTCAGAGTGAGCCTTTCCTGAGGTAAAACCCAAATACAGGACACAGGGAAGGGTTCTTTTGTGTGTTTGAGAGAGAGAAAAGTGGAATGGGCTTCCTTACAACAAATATCCGTATGTTAATTAAAATAAACTCAAAATTGCTTTTCATCCCAAAATCAAATATTTATTTTAAAATTCTATATTGTATTAACCCTTTCATTTATTTTATATTTTAAATGGAATTTAATTTTTAAACAATTTTTACAGCACCAATGTAAACCACCATGACATTTTTAATATTTATTATAAATTTTTTAATGTAAATTTTCTCCTCACTTCTTAACAAGTAGTTGGAATAACTTATCCTCTTCAGATAAATTAACTCTTGAAAATATTTACTCATCTGTATGTAACTAAAATGGATAGTTCCTCAAATTCATCACAGCTGAAGAGAAAAGCAGTATTTCTTCTTTTTCGCTTGTATTGGAAGAGTAGTTGTGATGGTCCAAATGTAAAAAAACTAGCCCCATCACCACCACCACCACCAAAATTCCTAAATAACTTAATTTTTTATTTTTTGTTTTATTTGCCTGTATTTCAACAGACAGTGATATTGATTTCAATATAAGACCTTCTAACTATAATGAAGATACTTTTTTTTTCTGTTTTACCTTGAAGATGAATTCCCTAGAGAAGAATGTTCATGCTCACACTAAATCTTATTTTGGTATGCTGGAGACTCCAGTTGATAGGACTTTAGTCACTGATTTCTTTAACAGAAATATCATGACAGTCATTTCAAGAGGCATTTATGTCAAGCTGGGAGCCAGCAAAGCACTTAACTTGCTGTATTTAATAAAATGCATTGAAATCACTGTGCCAGCCTGCAAGCTTGAACATAAGAATGTGCTCAACTGCTCTGATGAATTACAGCAGATCAGAAGTTTTATCACCACTGGAGTCAGGAGAGGTCTTCAAATTTGTCACTTCTTCTCTCTTTTTAGGCCATTGTTTAGGTGAAGCTTTATAACTGGAAGGTTTTGGTCTGTGATCCATCACTGGAAGGATGTGGAACACGAGATAGTTTGATCACTTAGTTTGAGCTTTTAAATAACAGTAATAGATTTTTGCAAGCAGTCCTCCCTTTGGCTGCCTGAGATAGTGATTTCTAGCCCAGCAGCTGCTTTGATGGAGCCACCAGCTGCTCTTTTTGTTGCAGGTCAGAAATAGGTGAGGTGTGACACCTCGGGGTCAGCCCCTACCACCAAAGCTTTAAATCTGGCTGAGCACAGAGCCATTCTGCATGCCTGGGGAATTGCTGGGTTTGGAGTGTGCCTCAACACTTTGCTCAATCTGTGGAGTTTTGTGCCTGTCCAGTCACCCTTTGTCCCTCAGTGCCTGCAGGGTGAGTGGGTTGCAGCTTTCAAACAGAACAGAGCAGCCAGACCCTGTGTGCTTTCCCAGAGCAGAGCTGCAAGGTGCTCACTCCCTCTTTCATAAAATCAGAGATTCGTGGAGTGGTTTGGGTTGGGGACACCACAGAGATCACATAGATCCAACCCCACTGCCACAAGAACATAGAAATCACAGAATCATGGTTTGGGTTGGAGGGAACCTTAAAGACCATTTTGTTCCAACCCCTGTCATGGGCAAGGACACCTTCCACTGTCCCAGGTCACTCCAAATCTGACCTTGGACTCTGTCAGGGATCCAGGGGCAGCCACACTTCACTGGGCACCCTGTGCCAGGACCTCAGCACCCCCACAGAATTTCTTCCCAGCACCAATCTAAACCTACTTCCACACTGATTTAATTGATCCACTGCCTTATCTCAGTGCTGTGTAAGACCTGATCAATACCTATGATGTCAAGATCATTGAAAGCGTGGCTGACTATGAAATTAATTATCCAGAGTAGGATTTTCCCTGATCTCAGTCCCCCAGGAGTGAAACACAACTGCTTTTACCTGAGTATCTTGTGCCAAAAGAGAGGAAAAGGTAAATCATCTCCTGTGATACTTCTCTCTGGTGCCTAGCAAAAGAGTTTGGCTAAAACACATAAATCTAGAGACAGCAGTGAATGACACATAAATCTAGACACAGCAAAATAAATTAGCTGCAAGGCCAAGGCATAAAGAATGTTTAGATACTCAGCTTCTATCAACAAGTTATGCAACCAAGTATATAATTATTTGGGCTTACAGGCATTTTTGAGATATTTTTCTTGGCAACTAATAAGACTAAAGGTAGAGATGACTACAGAGAGAAAAAACTGAGGATGTTTTGCCTTTTTGCCATAAAATTCCATACATCCCACAGTATTTTTTATTCCATTACTCTTTTTTATGATGGAACATCGAATGCAACTGCTCTAAGAAATTCTTGCCTTACAATAGATTGAAATTGAAAAACATTAAAGTTTATGGCAATAATTCTTCAAATTATAATTGCCTTTCCATACCAGAATTTTTTTTGTGTGAAGCTATCAAATGTTTAATAGCAGACCTTTACATAAAAGCAATTTTATTAAACAAAATGTAAAAATACAGCTGCTTACATTATTGGCATCAAACCCTTGGAGGCTGGCTGGTAGTGCAATTACTGCTTATTTCTAAAGGAGAAGAATAGAATAACTTTAGGAAATATATTATTTGATATTTTTCAATATCATATAAATGTAAATGTAAACAAATTATTCCTGGATAAAAATGACAGTATGTAAAGAACAAAATAGTGGTTTCTAGTTTATGGCTGCAATATTCTCCTCTGCTACATTTGTTCACCCTCTCCAGCAAGAGGCTGAACTCTGGGAGAGAGAGTGACAAGGAGCTCTGGGACACCTTTTGGGAAGCTGTCTCAGGGAAAAATGCTCTGCACCAACTCATCTCTGCTTCTGAGAGACAGCAGATCTACATCTCAAAGAAGGAAGCCTCAACATCTCCTGGCAGCAGACCATCTGCTCTGTAAAGCTGCAGGTCAGACTTTGCTGTGAGTTTTGCAGTTGTGTGATTGGAAATTCTCAGCAGTGATGCAGAAATCATCCTGCAGAGCCAATTAAATTTTCCTCCTGCTGAAAAAGCCTGAAGACTTTTTCATTTTTCATGTTTTAGCTAAAACACACTGGAAAGAGGAATTGGTTGTCAAGTTTGCAGCTTCCACGGATTTTATATTGGAGCTTCAAGTTCACATCCATTCCTAAAAAAAAAAAAAAATTAAAAAAAAAAATTGTGATAATGTTACAAAGACTGAGATTAGTCTGATGGCAAATCACTTAAAAGAGGAATTCTTCAACAGAAACTTGTGGCTAAAATCTGGGTTATCAGCATCTGGCAGGAAGCAGATACTTCTTACTGCATGCATTGCAGGAGAAATGCTGAAAACTACATAACTGCATCTTTTTTTCTCTTCATTCGCTGACCTTCTCATCAGACAATTCTCTTTGAATTATGAAGTTTTGCTTTTTCTTCTAAGCACAGAGCAGAGGTTTTCCCATTCACATACCAGGAAATTCTTTTCTAAGAAGCTTGGAAATGGCTGCCTGGGCTGGACTTTGGGTGTGAGAGATGCTTTTCCATGGAAGGGCAAGATGAGTGAGTGGAAGGTTCCGTGGCTCCAAGGTTTGTGAGGCACAGAATGCATCATGTGTGTGCCTGCAGAAAAGTGCCTGTGCCAGCCACTGGACCCATTCCCAGGCTGCTCTACATCTCTTGTCTCATCAGGAATAACTTGGTTTGCTTCCCTTTATTTATTCATATTGTCAGGGATGGCACATGGACACAGAAAGCTACTGGACAGGACAAAAAAATTGCTGGATGTGACATACAGAATTAGCTCAGGGTAACACAAGATGCTGACAGAAGTTGCAGAAGGGGCTGTGAAGAGTTCAGAGGTGGTGAGAGGGGAAGTTATATCAGTAAATGGGCAAAGTCCATAGATAATGGGAGGGGAGTATTTGGGACCTTTCCAGGAATAAATCCTTATAGGAAAATCGAGGTAATCATGTTGCAGATAACTATTAGGATTTGTACTGTATATTGATAAGTTTCTCTTTCTTCTTGGTCTTATTATTCCAGTGCTTCCTGTTGTTCTATACAGTAACACTTCAATATTTATAAGTTGTATTGATTGCTTATATTTTTTCCTGCCATACATCAGAACCCACCACTGCTAGAACATTAATTTGCACTGTCAAGACAAATGCACACATGGAAAAATGAGATATTAATGAAAACAAAACCTCAGGCTGTATATGCCTGTACTCAGTGGTGTAAAATGAATTGTCTAAGTTGCTCGCAATTCTAGTTCTTCTTGCCTGCATATATATATATATATATATAAATATACGCATAGTGTTATAGAGGAGTAATAACAAGGATTCTTCCTAATGCCTTTCATAACTTGATGTAATGCGTACATATATTATTAGAAAGTGAATGAAATGGAGAACTGAAAGTACTGTGGACAAAGAAGGACAACTAAAATAAATCTACTTTAAATTCTCATCAAATATTAAAGCTCTACCTTTTCTGTTGTTTTTGATAAACAGGCTCAAAAACAGTGGTGTGGTCAGGAAAACAATGGCAAAATGAAGCCTTAAATTAAAAGAGGTCATTAAGAGACCAAAACCTTGGTGAGGTTATGAAATATGCCAAGTGCACCTGGTTTTCTGAGACTTACACACTGCATTTAGTGCAAATTTTTTAAATGATTCAACCATATTTTCAGGATTTTGGGAAAGATGCAAGACTTGCTTCCACACTGAGATATTTGCATCAGTGCCTGATTTTAGCTGAAAAACCACAGAAGGATGGCCCAAATCTCAAAGTCCAAGGATGTCAAGGATCTGCAATCCAGCTCCAAATTGAGATCTTCCTTGCTGAGCTGGTTCCCTGGAAGTCCCCACCCTGCCATGGAGCAGAGAGAGCAGGAGGCAAACACAGCCAGAACCTTCTCTCAACCAGGTTGGTGTGAATAATTCCAGCTCAGAGGTGCCTTGTGCTCATCCTGCCTGAGTTTAGTCTCTCTCAGCCCACCAGTACAAAAACGACTTTCTAAGGTCATTATTGTCACACTACATCAAATTCTTAGTCTCACACAATTTTTTTTTAGCCAGCTGGAGAGAGAGCATAATCTTTCTAGCCAAAGACCTAAAGGACTGAGGACAAAAGACTAATCTTTCTGCTGAAGAACTCCCTTTTTGCCAGACCTACAGAGAATTTTCTCTACTATTCCTGCCCTCAATCAGGAGGTCAACACAGCCTTGACCCTGTGCATGCTGAGCTGTTCTCCTGCAGATTTAAATAAAACACCCCAAAGGAAATTCTGAAGTGGAACCACAGGTGATTCTTCCTTTTTAATGTTAGTATTCAGGCAAGTACTGCAGTCTTCGATTGTAAGAAGGTGGAGTTATTATTGTGAGGTCTTGACATGAAATGGCATTTATAGACTTGGGTTAACTTCAGTGACACACCAACTAAGCATTAAATATGCTAAAAATAGTTAAGAATAACTCATTAAATAGAAGAATAATAAGAAAAGAATAATCTGTGATGCTGTACTGAACTTGAATTTGAAATATGGTTCATTTTTGAAAAGAATCTGTGCAAGGTTGATAGAGCTGCTGTAGAACAGAGCCTGCCATTTCAGAAATGCAATTAAGTCATCTTACTCTGTCCTCGTGGTTGTAAAATTTCCATTTAAGCAAAACACATCTAGACAGCACACACAGTGGGGAAAAAAGTCCAAAAGGAGTAAGTCTAGGTAGGATGTCTGCTGAATATTTTGAAAGATGGATTTTTTTCCATAGTGTGAAAGTTAATAGAAAATGATCTCCTGTTCTCAGAGAGTTCCATTAGCTTTCATTGCTAAGCCTGACCCTATGTGAAAGCACATTAATGCTGGCTTTGGACTCAGTCCTTCCAATAAAGAATTCTGGTTTTATCCACAGCCATCAAAGTAAAAATCCAGCAGTGGAGGCCAGAGTCCATGAAGTTGTTTAGTCAAAATATAATCTATTGATTTCATTAAAATATATGCTAATGACTCCTCCTCATTAACAATCATATTGAAGAGAAGGTTTCAACTATAAAGACTCAGTACTATATAAAACAGAAGAGACTGTCTCTCTGCTGGGACTGGCTATCAATAATGAAGGTATCATAGAATTATTTGATGAGGCTGTTAGCTGGACCTTTTTGAAAATGCCTTGTTTATCTTCTTTAAAGTGCTCAGTTAGGAAAGGTTTTTCCCTCTGGGAATACAATGTTAAAATTTGCATAATGATCCTTTTCAGCAGTTGTAATTATTAATCTTTTATATCTCAGTCATGATGAACATGAAAAAAAACCCCATAAATCTGTCTGTAATACAGTGCTGAACTATGCCCATTACAGAGAATAGTATTTGGTGTGACACCTGGCTCTGTGGACCTTACAGGACCCAAAAGTGGTTCCACACAATTGAACCAACTATCATGTTCTAAAGCATGAAAAAAAGAATTCCTTTCAAAAAGAAGTCTAATGACACTCAGCACTGCAACTCCTGTCCAGCATGGATTTCTTTCTGGTACACAGTAACAATGTTTTTGTGAGGTCAGTGTTTGAATGTAAAACCAGTGTCCAAGGATTATTTACCAAATTGTAGCAGACCAATTAGGTAATTGTAACAGGAAACCAAAGTTTGCTAGAAAAATAGTTTGTGAGAGACAGAAAAAAAAAAAAAAAAAAGAACAAGCGAGCAGTGAACAAAAAGTTTATTATTAAAAAGAGGAAATGGAGTGTGGAAAAAGCAGTGGTTTAATTTCCATCTTGGAGTCAGGGACAGGAACATGAACTAACCTGAGATCTTCAAAATTCCAGATGAGAGCCATAAGCAAAGCTTCACATTTTAGCCACTGCTGGCTAAGGTATCCCTTCTGCTTGTAAGGTGCTAATTAATGGTTATTCACAGGAATTTTTGTCTGTAGTTAACAGCCTCCTACAGACTTACTTTTGTTAGTAATGTACCCTTTGTCCCTCCCCAAACAAGCCAAATGTGAATCTCCAGAGTGATCCAACATGACTCTCAGTTCTGTTCTAATATGGGCACAACCAAAAGCCTACAGGAATATATTACATCCATGGTTAGTGTAAGTTTTTTCCTCTTAATTAAAAAGCTGTGGAAGTCTTACAACTCTCTCAGTCCTTAGTGTTTGAATCAAAAACTCTTCATCAAGTGCTACTAAAAAATGAATCTATCTGCAGCTGAAAGAGCTGAACCATGAAAATTCAGTAATGAAATTATATGGAATCTGCAGTAATTAATAAGCAACTAATCCAGAAATGGCTGGGAATTCCTGGCAGAAAACCTTGCTCACCTTTCATGCCCTGGTATGTGCAGAAACAGTGAAAGCTTTCAAGATACCTGCAGTTCTTGAGCTGTGAGCTGTCCACCAAAAAAGGCAGTACTGCAGTATAAGGCAATCTGCAGCATGCAGCTCTTGTTAAACCAGGAGAGTGAGGGGAGGTTTTTGAAAGACAGAAAATAATAATAACAACCTGCATTTGCAAGGAAAAGGGAATTTGCACACCTCCCTGCCCTTTGTATTCCCTGTTGCTCAGCTCCCCATGAGGTTATGTTGGCCAGGTTGCCATTCCATAACTCCTAGCTCAAGACTTTTAAAACATTCTGTGAAAATCCTGCATGCCTAAGAGAGCATCCTGGCTTTCATTGTGAGGGCCAGGCACTCAAGAGTTTGATGCTCCAATCCACAGCTTTTAGGGACCAAAGTCTTGACTCTGGATTCAAACCTAAGTAAATTAATTGCATTGAAAGTTCAATATTAAAGTAGTTCTTTAGCTATTGTGCCTACTTTTTATTCAAGTACAAGTCATTACCTTCATTCCACCTTTTTTAGAAAAGCAGACAAAATATTTCTTATTCATGCTTTAAGGAAAAATGTAAATTCAAATACACAGTTCTTCCCAGCCTTAGGATATTTTTGCTGCATGATGAACAACTGCTTCAAATGCAACATTTCATTTAGAAAACAATGTCGCCACAATTTCTTATTCAAAATTATGATATTTTTCGTTTCAAATTTAAACTGAAACAAGACACTTGACTGAAGTCCTATAGGAATGCCAGAATAACCACATTTTAAAAGAATGTTTGAGGAGTTCTTCTTCTGATTGTTGACTTCTGTGCACCAATTTTACTGTGAGAATGATACAATTATGTGTATTAAATATGCTGATTTGAAGACAGCAGGATTATCGGAGCATTGCTCTTAGTTTCAACACGTCTTAAAAGAAACCAAAACAATGTTCACTTGTAAGAATGGCATGAATAAATCTGTTAAGTAGTTTAGGAAACGTTTAATTAGTGGATCATACATAAAACTGAGTCTCTCTAACAAGAAAAATGACTTAAATGTCATTGGCACTTTGTTATCCCAGAATGACAAGAACTCTACTTGTTTTGCAGCTAAATTAAAACCAGTTTTATACAGAACAGGTGAAATCCTTATTCCATTAAACCAGGGGAGTGCACAAGATGTCCACAACATTGGTTCAGGATTTTACCCCTTTAGGCTTCTTAGTATCCAGAGGCTTTTACAAATTATTATATAAAACCTTGTTTCTACTGCAAAATGTACTAATTTGCAGATATGGGAAGCAATCTCAGTTCCCACTGTTATTATTGCAACCTGCAATTGTTGCCTCGAGAATTTGGCTGGAATGTGTATTAATTCTTCCACATGTGGATAAAGGTAAAAGTTGTTGCATAACTCATACTCTGTTTTGTGAAATAAAATTGAACAACAGCAGCAGTTAGATGCATAATGAAGATAATGTCACAATAAAAGTGTGAAAAAGAAGAATAAAAAAGAATAGACAAAATGTCCCCTTGGCTGTGGCCTGGATAAAACCTCTTGCCTAAATTGGGGCTGACATATGAAACTCAGAATTTCCTTTCAAGAAGTCCTTCAATATCATGCTGGTCAGTTTGCTTATGTAGAAGAAATCTGATGGTTCATACAACTATCTTAAAGTAAACATTTTCCATTTAAAAAATTTGTATGTATTTCCAACAGACAAGTCCAACAACAGCTTGTAATTGGTATTTTCACAGCACACTACCCCAGACATGACGTATCCAGGCAGAACAATCCATGAAGGGAAACCAGCTTGTTTAGGAGACTGGGAACTTGAGAAACTTGATTCTAAGATTGCAATTTACCATTCTGGAAAGTCAAATACAACTTGGCATTTTCACTTGTTAAATTTCAATACAATCTAATTTCATTCTCTACATCCATGGATCATGTCACTTTATTCTCTTTTCCCTAACCCTTCTCTCCTTTCTTCTCCCATTAAACATACACATATATTTTGTCTCTAGAGGAAGGAATCATGTCCTCAACATATATAAAATAGAATTTAGAGTTTCCATCTTTCAAAATAAACATGTCTGATTACAAACAGCAACATCTATTCACTGTTATTTAAAAACTTAGACACATAAATCCCTCCAAAAATGCCTGAGGGTAAAGACCACATCCAAAAAGTCTGATATAACAGTTCCTTTTTCCCTATAGGCATCAATATCCACTGCTATGGATTTCAATAAAAAAACTTTTGGTAGCAAATCTTGTACCAAGCTCTGTGGGATTCCTTCAGCACATAGGTCCATTCTAATAAAAATGAGCAAACTGGCAGGAAAAATGTGTGATTGGAAACTGATTCCCAGCTGATTTATGTACATTTCCTGTCCCAGAGAAAGGTGGAGAAATTAATGCTTTTCAGAAAGGCACTCTCACAGTGGACAGGCTCAGAGGGCAACTGAGGATGTGTCTTCAGATCACAGGAGGTGTGATGGAGCTCCTCCATCACAGAAATGGGGCTTTCCTACTTGCTCTTAGAAAAAAGAGTAATTAGAGATATCAGAGGCAGTCACTGGGATTCTTGTTGCAGCACTGATTGGAGGATCCTGAGAGAAAATTGCAAGCAAGCTCCTAAGTGTTGGCCAGAGATCATATAACATGTATAAGCAGTTCCATAAAACAGGATAACTAACTGGACAAAACAAGAAATTCAAATATTCAATGTCAATTAAAAAAATGTAAACCACAACAAGACAACAAAGTACCTGAAAAGATACTTTCAAGAAGAGGAAGATAATAGAATTATATTCACATTACAAGTCATGCTAAAGGGAAGATAGACATCATCAAAATATAATTTTCAGCCTAGTTGCAACACTTCTTGTCTAAGAGTTCATGATCTGAAAACTACAAGTTCAAAAGGTGTTCCAAAGAATTAAGAATTGGTGGACCTCGTTTTTACATGACTTGGAAGACATCTAAAGGAAAGGAAGAGGTTTAGCAGTCAGGGGCATCCTATCTCTCATATTTTCTATTGTTGTAGTCTTGGATATAAGTACAAGAACTCTTTAGGGGAAAAAAAAAAGGTTTTCTGCCCTTCTCACCTCTTCTTTCTTCAAACAGTTGTGTAGATCTTAAAACACGAATGAAAACCCATGGGGCCAATTTTTCAAAACGAAGAGGCTGACTTCCACCTCTTGACTTTGCCAAGTCAGAGTTCAACGAGATTCCTCTGAAGAGAAGAGAGCCCTGAGCTCACCTGTGGATCACGAGATCGCGGTGGCCACAGGGCAGTGCTCACAGAGCATCTTCCAAGAGGAGCTTTGTTCTGAGGGTTGCAGAAAGTCAAACGCCTACCTGGTTTAAAGTTTCAGAATGCTCAGTTCCAGCTCAGGAGCCACATCTTGCACTGGCTGAGCTGTGCAATAATCTTGCCCCTCTCTGGAATTTTGATTTGTGCGTAAGTAAATCTCATTAATGCTGTGAATTCTAGACCAGTGCTTGGGGGTAGGAGGCTTCTTCTACATGAATCTTCCTGTACATTTATGGTGAGATTATGTGCATTCTACCATATTCCAGTGCTGCCCAATTTACTACTGTGGAACTCCAAACCCTGGGCCTTTTGTACACTTAAAACTGGTCCCTTGAGCCAGACCTCTGCCATATTGCCATTGCACAAAACACCCCAGCCAAATTCAATTCAGTTATTCAAATCTATTCAATTATTCTTTTAAACTGTGGTTTTAACCAGACACTGATTTTGTGATACTGCAAATTTCTTGCAAGTGTGAGAATTTGATAAGTTTAATAGAAAGAGAGGTTAGTCTTAGGTTGCCATCTGCTCAAAAAGTAAGAGACTGTTTTTCTTGCACTCCTGCATTAAGACTGAGAATTTGTAACTCAATTTCCTAAATGGGAACAGGAAACAGAACCATGAAATTCTACTGGGTTTCTAAAGAGTCTGTAAATTAAACTTTTGGCTTGAATGGAAGAGCAAGATGTTCAAAATGCTTGGATGCAAACATCTTTTCCAGTATTGTTTATTACTTTCTGCAGGTATATGATAACTTGCAAATGATGGTAATATTTAAGATGTTATTAAACTCAGAATTTCTTCCTCAATGTCCTAACCCTCTGCCACAGAAAAATAAGTAATTTTTTATCAGGGTAGCATGAGTTACTTTCTGCTTGAATATTAATAATTCATAATTAGATTTTTTGCATTCATGAGAATTCTATATAAATTGAGGATAATCACAACCCCTGCTTCCCAAATAATAATGCACAAATATTCAAGTCCAAGCCATCCAAATCTATCTGTTTTTGAAACATGTGCCAGTTTTTTCCCCATCCTGCTTGATAGTGTTTATTAAGTGATATTATTATACAAATTATGAAGTATTATACATTTTATGAAGTAAGAAGTATTGAAATATTATACATATGAAGTATTATACATTTTATAGATACAATTAGATATATATTAGATATTAGATATATTAGATAATAGAATTAATATGTATTTTTTGTCTTATACAAATCATTGCCAAAATAATAAATGCTGCATTTCATGATTGAAAGTTTCCTATTCCTCTCTCAATGTAGGTCAACCTTAATGTTTATAGAAGATGTGAAGGACCTGAAGACAACTTCTGCTGTCTCAGGAATCAACAGGGAGTTGTACATGATTTACCTCCAGCTATTCTGGACAAATATTTATTTATCCTTTAATACCATATAAATCCTGATATCTTACTATAAATTCTGTTAAGGGGAGAGACAGTTAACAGCGTGTGACTGATCAGGAATAGAAATGAGTGACAGGGGAGTATTGATCGGGAATTTAGACACTTACACTACATGATCTGTGAAAATGGTACTTGGCTGTCTTAGCTGATGAAAAAATTGAGTCCTACAGTTTCCTGGAATTCTTTAAAAATTCTTTTAAAAAACAGCAAATCCTTACTAGTTCTCTAATTACTTATTTATGCCCAGGCTTCTCTATGACAAAGTAGAATGTGCACTCCCCCAATACAGTGTATTCTAGTGAAATTTAATTGAAATCAGCAGAGGTATTATTGGGGTAGGCATAAAACAGCCAAATCTCAGTTATGGAGGTAGGTTTGGGCTGTGAAAAAACAAATCCCTGTCTACAGATCCCTTTAATATATGTTTTCTCAGAGTATTAAGAAATGTTGGTTGAGAGCTGGCATAGACCACTGAAAGTCATTCAGCAGAAACAGAATTTGAAAGGTTCCAAAATCACATCAGTACTTCAACAGATTTCTCAAAGATTGCAAACAAAACATTATGAGAGACAACTATTGGATAGGCAAAATATCTGAGTAGAACTATTCAGAAATTAATTTCATGTGGATTAGGTTGGCCAAATTTTGCTGGCATTTGCACTCTTGAGTGTATATAATATAAAACGTCCCATTCTTGGGGGACATGGAAATGATGACATCTGCATTGTCTGCAAATGTAATACAACAAAGCTCATAAATTGATTATGTGTCACTGGAGTCATTAGAGACCATACTTCAGCTGAAGCAGAGCCACTGATTGTCCTAGTTCCACATTTCTCAACTTTTTCTTTTAAAACTGTCCTTTTTTGTTAGGTTTTTTTTCTTTTTTCGTTTTCTCAAAGAGATGATTCTTCCCATTCTAGTGCAAGTCACCAGGTCATATATTGTTCACATTGTTCTCCTTTTTTTCATCCAACAACTATTATAAAGAAAGTTTTTCTATTATTCACAACCTATTTTTCAGCTGATCCAGTTCAGTTTCACTTAACATAGCACTAGTGAGAATCTCATTCCTATATTAAAAGTAGAGTATTTTATGGTAGAGCAAATTTAGTGTAGGTGTGTAAATTTGTGGAGCTTCAGAGATGAAGGGAGCTTGATCCATCATACTATCAAAGAGATTGGTAGAACACATCATACTAACAAGAAAACATACAGTGGTGAGGATTTGCCCTCATATAGAGTCTGCCACCTGGGAAGTTAATAAAGGTTTAACAAAAATCTATGATCTGTTAGTTCCAGGGACAGGTTTGAGGTTCAGGATCAGTTTTGAAATACAGTACAAGTATCCCTAGCAAAAAATGTAGAGGAAAGTGGAGGGAGAGCATGCAAACATGATGATTTACTGCCTTTTTATCGTCAGGTAAGTATCTCCTGATCAATACAGATAATTCAGTATAAACTCATATAAAAAATGAACACTGGACAATTAATCAGCCCAAGGTCCCTCCTCTGCCCCTGAAGTCTGTGGCATAAATCCAATTCACATTCAGAATGATTCAGGTCTTTATTCAAATACTTGGTGACAGTAACCATGTTGGGTTTTTTTGGGGATCACTACCTGCTGATGCTTCCCTGTTATCCCAGAAAATGCTCACTGGTGCCTTGTGTAACCCAGATTATGGACTGTGCTAGAAGGTGGTGAATTAGATTATCACAGATCAGAGCTTGATGCCAAGCCCTCACACTGTTTTATGAGCAAGCACGGACACAGTCTATGTAATCCAGGATAAATCCCCACAGATTTAATACACAAAGAGGTTCAACTGCCTCAGTCAAGATCCTTCCAAACAGCCTACACACCTTGCCAAGAAATTTGCATAGCATGTGGACTTCCACTGCAATAATATTATTATTATTATTATTCATATCAGTATATCCAGGCTGGTGCCCCAGACTCAGAGCTCTGTTGTGTTGCCTTCTGGTTTTCTTTGAAAATATCCACCTTTTGATGAGCTTCAGCATAGGCAGTGTGAGACCTGCTCTAAGACCTTGCTCCTACTTGGTCTGGAGCAGGACCCTGAACGTTATCTGTGTTTTGTGGCTGCTGACCTGAGACAGTGGGAGGGGAAGGATTTGTCAAAGGGTGGCCAAATGGCAAAACAGGGGCTGATCCAGATCTGCTGAGCCCAGCACTGCCCACAGCATCTATTCTATTCCCCAGGGATGCACCTCAGCCCTCAAGGGACAGATGGGGAGAGGAGGGTGGTAAACAGGAGTGTTGTTCTGCCCACAAACCTTTTCCAACATCAGACACACGAAATGTAGGAATGTGCAGAATGATGTTTTAAAAACCTGATCCTACGCCCCCAAGACCGTCACAGACAGGAGAAAGGAGATGGAACAATACAAATGAAGATTTGGAAAACTGCTACCTTTCTTGACTGCTAAATTAAATATACATATTTGGGTGTTTTGTTTGGAAAGTTGATGCTTTTTCATATCTTAAATTGCCAGACTGAGAGATTTTTTGTTTAATTCCAAGGAATTGATTAAATGAGTTAAATATTTTGTTGGCTTGACTTCTTTACTACTGTTTTAATTAAACACTGGAATAATCTTGTATTGTGGGTGTTGATGATATAACTCATTGCTTGATCACTCATAATGGATGGCTTTCTTGTCAAATTAACTGCTGAGTGTGCCTTGGGGGATGCAGTTAATATTTTTCCTTTTCTATTTTTAAAAATATTGCTTTTGAATCAAAGTACTTGAAATTAAACTTTCATATGAGACAGTAAAAAGCTGGGTGCTCAGATTTCAAAAGGAATTTTTATGTTGGTGGATTTATACTTAAATTTTCAGTTGCTAAATGTGATTAAAGACTCTCATTTTCATCCAAAATCCTGAAATTAAGACAGAAATCTTAAGTAGGTGTTGGAATATAGATCCTCTCACCACCCCCATCTGCTGAGAATCTCTTCCATGAGCAGAATCACACACACAACCTGATTTAGCCCTGTACCTTTACCTCTCTGTTCCTGTTTTATTTGTCCCACATGGCCTGTTCCACCTAACACTCTAAAATATCTACTGCTATAAAAGTGCAGGGATGGAGAGAGAGAGAAAGGGAGAAAGGCTGATAATCCTTTAGTATTCTATGATACCATGTACAACAACATCAAATACAAGCCATCAGTCAGAAATCCTTGATGTGCAGTCCTTGGAGGAAGACAAAAGGCTAGATAATTTCTTTAAGTGTATTTTAGTTCTAGCTACCATTGTTTCCTCAAAATCAGAAGTTTAATAGCTAGATTAATACACAATTCTGTCATCAAATCATTCTAGCACCGTACTCAAGATAGTTTTACAACATGGCTTCAATTTGTATTCTTGCACAATTTCATTACAGGATTATTCAGAGATTTGCTTATACTAGTAGAGACCATGATGCCAAGGATTTTTTTTCTTATATCCTTTTTATAAGTAATAGTATCTAGTAAATAGTAAAATTCTTTAAATTTCTTATTGTAGTTTCCTAATAAATTGTCTGTACTTTTGTTTTTCTTCTTTAACCTCCTCAATCACCTGAACAAAAAGAAATTAATTTATATTTTAAAATTGTCATAATGGAGCACAATGTGATATTTTCTTCTTGAAATACTATTGGACAGATTATTTGACATGAAGAAATGTTATTATTCAGATCATTGTATAAAACTCAGCTGATACTGAATGCAATGGAGAATTTATATCTCACTGAAAATATGAAATTTTGTGTTGGAGCTGAGATTATCATATCAAATCTTTAGCTTCTAAGGTTATCATATCAAATTTTTCTGTTTATAAAATAGCACAGATACAAATGAAACATTTTAATCAATTTTTTTAACTGGAATAAGTTGAAAGTTGATTAAAATCTTGAAATCATCATTAAATCCGTTTCTAAAACTGGTAAAAATTAAAGTGAAGTGAAAATAATAAGATGATCATTTGACGGTCCAAAAAGTAAAGGGAAAGCAAATAACTATTTCATAGCTTTCAAAAGCAGAAGAAAATTGGATTTTCAAAAGTAAAGAACAGATTTTACTTATCATTGTTTTTTACTCGTAAGAGGAAATGAGCTTCTGATTTTTTCTCCTGTTTTTTGCTTTGTTTTGTGTCAATTATTTGTTCCCCATCTTCTTGCCCAGCTGCAGGCATATTGCACTTATTTGTGATCCACCAAAAGAAAAGAATAAAAAATAATAAGACAAAGCTTCTGCTTTTTGAGCTGCCCTTTTTTGGAAGTTTGGGTGGTGGTTAGACCAGGAGTTGGCTCTAGAAATGCAGAAGTCTCCCTGACCCTGAGGTGCCAGCCATGCCTGACTGGTGGAAAAAGTGTGTATAATGTCCTAAACAGAATCTGGCTGGTCGTTGTACTAAACAGCCTCAAACCACTGCCTAGAAGGTATGGAGTGGGGAAAATTCAAGCAGAGCTGGGAAGGTGAGGAATTGGAGAAATGCATTTTCTGTGGCACTGTGTGAGAATACCATCATAGACAACAGAGATGGTGAATGTGTGTGTGTGCAAACATATATATGTTATATATATATACACACACATACATACATTATATATGTATGTCCCCATCCAGCTTATCACACTTCTCCTCCACCCCCTGATATCTTCTGTCACTTGAATTTTCAAATTGAGAATTGGCAAGACTAACTGTTCATGCATTTTCTCAAAATTGTCTTTCTGCCCATACAAAAAGCTCTCTCCACTGATCGTATAATTCATTCATGATTATCACTTTTATGATTGAGATCTTTCATAATTATTCTTTCTTAAGTTAAGTTTCACAGCCTGTAATCCTTCTGACACTAATTTTTATAGATTGATAATAACTGAAATACGAATCACTATTTTCAGTCCCTTTTTAAGACCCCTTTTTAGGAGTTGTCTGTCCTGGCTCCCTGTCTGAGGCACTGATACAAAGAAAGGATTCCCTTCTTGATTATTTTTCCTCTTCTGCATTGGAAACACCTTTGTTTCAGACACAGATTCCTGGATGATGATACTTTAAATACATGTATTTATTTTTTTCACCAGGTTTTACTGTCTTTACTCATATCAGTATCTTGCAAAATATTTTTTTCAAAGAGTAAATTTTCTAAAATGATTTATCACAGAAAGTGGATGAAGATGGAAGTCCAAAAGGTCTTTTGTGCTGACTACACTCAGGCACAGAGATGGGATTAATTAATCATAAAAGTTCATGATAAACATTTGTCTTAAATTGTTCTTAGAAACATGGAGTTACAGGCTGCAGAAATTGCCATAATGTTCTAATCCATGGCTTTTCTGCAGAGGAAGAGCTCTTCCTGCTGTGTAACCCAGACTGCTTCTGGTGCTGCTTAAACTCCTCTCTTTCTTCACTTCCTTTACACAGAAGAATAAGTTCACTGCCACACCACAAATGTAGAGTTTTGTTATCACTCACCTAAATTGCATTGTTATAATCTGTGAGTTGAATCCTACTGCTTTTCTCTTGTTTTGCTAGCTGAGTCATGATTTGCATCCCAGTGAGAGAAAAATTATACAAATTACATAACCAGCAAGAAATCCAAAGGAGAAAAAGATGGATGAAAGGAGAATCAAATCTACAGATTTATGAACTTAACAGTGCAATTTACATAATGTCTTTACCTCTGTGTTTTATTATTGCTTTATTTATCTTTTTGTTCTCTGGTTAATCTCATACTCATTTGTCCCATAGATGAATTCTAGATTATTAAAATATGAATTGGATGAGAGGACATGCTGTCTGATTAAAATAATATCCAGTATGCTGATATACACTGAGGCTAAAATCCAAATATTCAAGCATTATCAATCTACAGCATGTTTTAACAGCATAGCCTAAAACTACTAATTGTATTACAGGAATTAAGTGTGGGTTTTTTCTCACTAAATCAGAACAGCAAATAATGAAGTAAATAATTTAGCAAGCAGAGGTTCTCCCAGGCTGTATCTTAATGTATCACTTGTGAAATTCTGTTGAGAAAGACAGCCCATTAAAAACAGCATAGTCAAGAAAAACAGAAATTTTGAAACAGAATTGAGGCTGATTAATGTCTAAAATACTTTACAATATTTATTGCTTAAAGAACATATAAGAGAGATAACTTCTATTGCTACTGCAGCAAAATTTGTGTGGGATTGTGATTTGAGTGTAATGCACTATATTTTTATTAACATGCTAAAATTACTGCATCATTCACTTCCTCAACACAATAAATAACAATTATTCAATAGTGATATGATGAAAACATTTTATTCTTCTCCCAGCACCATAACAAGAAGGGTGGGATAACTCCATGATGTCTCAAGTTCATCAACACTGTGTTCCAAAGATCTTATTCAGGCCATGAGCAGGAGGATCTCCTACCTTTATCTCCCTGGACACAGAAAGCTAAAATCAGGATTTGCAAACCCAGGCAATTTTGATCTATATTAATGTCCTGTATTCCTTAAATTAAGAAGTCTTGGGGCCAGGAAAATGATGCACTGAATGTTTGTTTAGTAAACAGAGACAGTATAGATATGGCTTGATCCTTCTTTAATTTAATTCAATGTAGACAGTCACATTAATTCTAAATAATATGTATTTAGAATTTAATGAATAATATGCATATTATTTCTGTTTTGAAGGGAACATAGGGAATCACAAATAATAAGGTAAATGCCCTATTCAACAACCTTTTTATTGTTATGACTTCCTGACTCAATTAAGATTTTAATTATAGACTTAATATTGCAAATTTTCGTTTGTAATGTAATTAAAACCTAGATTGCTACTGTTGAAGAAAGCTTAGATATAATGCCATTAATTCAAAATTATACATTAGAAAGCAATCTGTTACCATTTTATTAACCTATCAGACATCTAGATGTGTTAAAGTGTTTTGCTGGCATTTCAAACACCATTTGAATATCAGTAAGAAAGTAGCTAAACTGTGCTAATTGACACTTTGGAATTGGGTTGGCTAGTAACTTGTAGCTGCTTTGAAAAATCTCAGTTAAAGTCTAATGATCTCATTCAAGTAGATTGCACTTAAAATATTTTAATGGACATAATTAAAACTTAATTGTTTATGTTATTTTTTCATCATAATTGCCAGATTAATTAGATATGGATCTTCATATTACTATTTAATAGGTGTTCTTGTTTTCGGTTGACATTTAAGAGTGTGGCAGTTACTGTTCTTTCTTGTTTTAATATCTCAGTTGAGAAACAGTGCTTTGGAAAAGAAGGAATGAATATAATTGTCCCGATTTTGTGGAGCAGTGGAATTGCTATAATGGATCAGACTTATGAACTTTCATCTTCCCTGATGTGTGCAAGAACCAGATGCTGCAGAAAAATGAATAAATCCTCCTATCCCCATTCAGCAGATGTGCAATATCTCCCCATGGAGGTCTCAGTGTAATCCCAAGGGATTTGGATTAAACCATTAAATACAAGGTTCATTTTCTCTTCTTTTATAAATCTCTGGTAGTTTCAACTAGGATCTGTTTGAATATTTCTTTCCCATATAAACCAACAATTTCCATCAGAACTTCTCTAATTCTGACTATTTCTTTAGTGAAGACCAGTAATTGATGACAGAGAATTATAAAATGGTAAAAACCAGGTATTTGCAAAAAGTCCAACAAAAATCACCCCTGAAATTACAAACGCTGGTCTCAACTCCAGATTTCTTTGTATGAGGAAAAGGAACACAGGGAGAAAGGAAGTAAATATTGTACGGAAGAAGTTCAGATTTGCAAATTTTTCTTGGAAGAAAATTACCATACCTCCCATTTCACATAAGATCACAAGATGAATTAATCCATGTCCTGAGCAGTAAGAGGC
>JANRGV010000084.1:65861780-65872778 GCA_024734035.1 Alethe castanea
GTGCTCACTCATGTCTCAATCCCTCAGTGTATCTAAATAGAAAATAAAAAAAAATTTAAAAAAAGAAAAAAAAAGAAACAATGATATTTAATAAGCCACAAAATGTGAATGTCATTGCTGAGCTGTATTACAAAAGCATTCATAAACTAGGGAGCAGAAACACATTAAGAAAGCAAAAAAAAAAGACAGTAACAGTGGGGTTAGTGATGGCTTTTCTCTTTTTCTGTCAATAAATACCTTCCTGTTCAGAGTCCAAAGACAATTATAAGAACTCTGAGCTACCCAGAAAGAGTTTGTAGAGGGTGAAGGGAGAAAGTAATCTAACCCAGATTTATCTGAAAGTTAGACGAGCACCTCTGAGGTACTTAGCACATGTTCCCTTTATAACCACTGGGGAAAAAAAAAAAAAAAAAAAAAAAGAAGAAGAATCCTCAGACAGAAATTTACCCAGTGTAATCCTCAGACAGAAATTTACCCAGTGTGAGTAAAAGATCCATGGCAGTGTGTGATGGGCCATTTACTGGGAAAACCAATTCCTAGCATGGACTCGGACATCTAACATTTAAACAACATAGAGATGTGTCCTATCCTGGATTAAAGCTTTATATCAAGTTCCCTACAGGTTTTTTTCCCCATAATTCTGCTTCCCAAGTGTATTTACACAGCAGAATGGACAAATTGGCCTCTTTGCCTATGTATGCTGCTTGACTTGTCAAAAAATGCTGTTTTCATTTTGCATAAGGCTAGCTGATAAAATTTGACAATTTTGCATGGGGTGTGAAATTATTCATATAACTCTGGATTTTCCTGCTTTACAATGCCATTTTTAATTGAATCACCTTTACATATTTATTAGCTTACTCAGCTGTTTACAGGAATCAAAGAATAGCAATCGTTGCAGAACTGGAGACTCATTTCACAAAACACTTAGGTGAAGTTCAGACCAATATCATTTTCTTAGTGTCCAAACATCAAATCACTGTTTAAAGCAAGGAAAAATAGAAAGATAATCAGACCTAGGCCTTTTCATGTGGATGTGAAATTTGTGTGAATATTGAAAAATGTTTCTTTCCGTATGGAAATTACTCAGCCTTCATATGTCAGCCAGAAAAGTCTTTCTTAAACTATTTCTTTAATTATCTGTTCCCATTTCTTTTACCTCTATTTCAGGCTATAACTTCATCTGATGTAGCTTTTGCACCACATGTTTATTTTCATGTGAGTTGAGAAAAGACCAGCCCAGTAAAACATGGTCAGGGACACAAATATATGTCTGCATATATCATATATGCTCCTTCCCATGTGACAGTCTCTAACCAAAGGACACAGCTGTTATACCAGGCAGAAAAGATGGGCTGGGATTTAAAGGCAAGAGGAGACTTAACACTAAAATAATTATTTAAAAACAAACCCACAGCAGCTGTAGTCAACAGCAAAACCTGAAGTTCAGTGTTATTTCACTGTGGCATCACCCTCCAGTGATAGACTGTTCATGTAATGAGAGAAATCAACCTACACTGAGCATAACTTAATTATGGTTGCTGAAATTTGGTGTTACAAATGTCCAGAAGCTTTTGCTCATTGTGTGGAAAGTTAATGGCATGTAAAATGCTTTTTAAATCTTATTTTATTTTTTGTATTTCAAAACTGCTCTCTGTCAGAATTCAGAGAGCTAATGGAAGAGGATTTAAGCAAATAGTGCAGTATAAGAAAATTTTATAAATGCACGAAACTGGCACAAGATGAGTTAAAGACATAGATTGTGCTTAAGGACATGAAGGACCAAAGGCTATTGAAGCTACAGAAATCAAACTTGCCCAAACATGGGAGCTCATTTCTCCTTTCTTTCTCTATGAGAACAATAAGCAGAATACAAAACATCTGTACTCATAAATAAAATTCCCATGTAAACAACACATCAAATATGGAGATGAGTTTAGCCAAGTTCTATCTGCTCTGCCTATTATAATTGCTGTTTGGATCTCTGGCTGTCCAGCATACACAGATCTGCTTTGCAGTAGTTACTGACCCGTCTCCTGACTCACGAGTCCTCTCTGGAACAGTGGAATGTCAACTTGCTTTAACCATGGCTGCTCCTGCTTGGAAAAGCTAAATGAAAAGCAATCAAATTAAAGGAGCTTGTCAGGAGATGAACCAGAAACAGTTGGACAGCCTTTAGCTCAGAAATGTGCTCAGAAAATTACTCCAATGCTTACAAATACATATCATTCAAACCCAAATTCGATGAAAATTGTTAATGTTAAGAAAAGAGGATGCAATTGATATACATTCTACTCACTATATTTTTTGCCTTTTTTTAATGTTTAATTGCAATATGCCATTTTTTACGATTTCAGTGCTGATATTTTTTGGCATATTATTGAAATGGGACACTATTTAAAAAATGTTTATGAAGGTCATGACCTAGGATTTCTACTCAAAATGACCTTTAGGACTCTGTGGAACTTGAGTTAACTTTTCCTGAATCAGGATTAAAATAAGCTGTTATTTTCTGTTTGAGAAAGCTTCTACTAACTGGCAATAATAGCTTAAAGAGATGAAAAGGAGCTGTCAGTCTCAAAACAAACTTGGTTTGAAAGGAGGTTAATCTTGCTAAATCCTGGATTGACAGAGATCTTGTACAGATTCCCAGAGCTGAATATCCATCCAGATAAATAGAAATGGCCATTTCAAAATCTCTCAGAATTAGCCCCAAATTTTCTAAAGTATTAATCCAAAATCCTTCATTTGATTATTTATTTATGTAGCCTGCTTTCTGGAGAGGAACTATGCACATTTACATCCTGAAACCAGCCAGTAACATACAAGCCTACTCAAAATAGATGTTTTAATAAAGCAATAATTGCACTGTGCTTTTGACACAATTAAAACATACTACCTCTCTGCAAACAGGACCAATTTCAAAAGTCTTCCAGCTTGTACAGTGAAATCTGCTGGAGCTATGATTCGTCCAGCCAGGTCCTTCATCCTTAGTGTTTTCTCCTATAATAGTTCCACTGGGGAGCATCAGACCCTGGTGGATGTCAAGGTTTTAATCTCAGTGCCAGGTATTTTACAAGTAAGGTGTCAAAGGAGGTAAAGTCTTCAGGACCCACTGACTTAACATGGCCTTCTTGTCCTGGAAAAGATTTTGAGGCACAGCAAAGAGGACAGTTATGCCAAAGTGTCTGTGCTAGCTGAGTGTGTGCTGGGTGTCACATGGAGATGGTGGAGGCAACACAGGTAGTTTAACAATTTAGGGGGAAAAGGCAAAATGGGAGAATAGAGCAGAATGAAAATAATTATATCAAGGAAATCAAACCATTTCAGTGTCAGGTGGGGTTTTTTGTTGGAGTGTTTTTAAGCCTTCTAGACTGGCAAATTGTGAAATTGGGATTGGATGCAGAGATTAGAAGAGAAACTAAACAAATCTAACAGGACTGCCAGGACTGCTAATGCCAAGACTCTTACTCCAAACAGCTCTGCATCATTTGGCAACAATTGATTCAATTTGTGAAATAGGACAGAGGAAAAAATGAACATGAAAGGACTGAGCCATTCAATAATTACCAGCTGAGATTCGATTTAGGGAACAGCTGAAAGAAGCGAGGGAAGGTCACACCAAATTAGAGGCCAAAACTCAATGATCTTCTGAGCACTTCTGATGTGCTGTGTTGGAATGAAACTCCCTTTGCCTTTGCTTGGAAGAGAAGCAAATCCATTCATTTCAGAGGTATCTGGGATTTCTTTCTTGGAGCACCAGCTCTTGGTGCTGATCGTGAGAAACATAGGTACTGATAAAAGCAGTTTGGCTACAATTTAGAAAACAGTTCTACTATTTCCAAGGAGAATGGAAAGCCACAGATCTGAATCACCTAAATTAATCGGTCTTTTGGAGCAAAGTTGAAAAAGAGGTTAGCCAAGACCTCTGCTGTTAGAAAACATGGAGTTTATGGTTGTATACAGCCAGCTGTGTGTGTCTTTATTAGGGAGTTTGAAGTTTGAAGCCAAGGGTTGATTTGCTGCAAATGTAAATAGTAAGAAAGCAGATTTAAGATGAATATAGTATTTTGCAGCATTCCTGCTTGTATTAGCAAAAAAAAAAAAAAAAAAAATTGGACTTCTTTAACTCACTACAGAAGTAACAGAACATCTACTCTTGGAAGGGCAGGAGTTTGAAATGGAGGGGAAAAACAGAAAGGAGAGCTGATGGGGAACATTGGTTGTATGCAAAATTCACTGCAGTACAGGAAGCACTAAACTATGTGATTGGAGTGTATTACACACAGAACATGTGCCACATCTACTAAATCAGTGTTTCTCTGTGCCTGGTAAATATGATAACTAACCCCAGTGTTAAGATATTTCACCATTTGAACTTGTTCAAATAAACCATTCCTCCTCAGACTGCCTAAGGAAAGTGCTTGGAGCACCTTGCCAAAGCTAAATCCTCGGTAAACTTATATTTGTTGTTGCAGCTGAATCAGTCTTTAATTCGCATTTCTACCCCTCTGAGCTCAGTCTGGTGCCCTTTACTTTAAATTGGAATCTGGAATATTTCCAAAAACTAATAGAAAGTTCTCTGAGACAACACTGAGAGCACTCCTTTGCTTATCTAAACAATTTCCCAGCTTTCTCCAAATAGAAGGACTCTTCCTGGGAGGGGATTCAAGAGCTGAACACATTTAGACCGGTGAAAGGCAGTGAAGAGGGTATTAAATCACAGTTTACAAGTACTTATGAGGGATTTAAGACATTACAAGGATTCACTAGGCATTGCATTTTTCTATTGTAAAATACATGGAGAATTTAATTTGTCAATTTACCTTCAGTCTGCTTGCAAAATACAGGAATTACTACTTCCTGAAATACAGGATTAATGTCTACCCAAGCAGTCAGAAAGGGCAGGCCAGGGAAAGCTGCAGTACTCATCACTACCATTTTAAAAGCTTTTCAGGGGTCCATGAGATAAGTATATGTTTGGATAGATAAAATAGATAGCAGCAGATAATGAAACCAGAATACATTTTTTGCCAGGGGAGCTTTTTATAATTCAACATACACTAATCAAGCTATTGAAATAGAAAAAAAATAACTTACCTCAAACTGGTTTACTTTCTGTTCCAGGCCATTGACACCACAAGAGAAGCAGAATTTGGTGCATGGAATTTAATGGATTTGGAAAGCATCTGCTGTGTCTCTTTGACACTTAAAGACTAGCTTCACACACATTAAATAACAAAACAAATAATGAATAGCTGTGCAGAAAGCAATACCTTTAAAGACATGGGGCAGCATTTCAGGAATTTAGACACTGTTGTCTAAATCAACAAATGGTGAAGGAGCTGAAACCTGCAATTATGCTTGTGGTCCTAAGGTGTTACACAAAAAAACCCTGCTCAAAACACCAGAGGAGTGTTCAGAGTGCTGTGTCCCTCCAGACTTCCCACCTTGCCCCATCCTTTTCAACCCTGCTGCAGGATGGATTTGTAGCAGTTGCCACAAGAGCTCTCTCCCACAAATGTGTCTGATTTGAACTAATTTAGTTTCTGACCTTCTGAAAACCCCATTGAATTCCACTGTTTAATCATACACTGGGTGAAAAAAATGATTATTTCTATCAGTTTCAGAGCAGCTTACTTGGTTTTTTTCTGTTTTCAAAAGTGAATAATGAAAGAATTTTCTGCTGACCATTTCTCATGATTTTTCTCCATGGAACTCATGATTTTGTTGAACTCTCATACTCTCCTTCACTTATCTGAAAAGTCTCAAAATACTTGCTTAAATTAGCAAAATTGCTCAAAATACTTTATAGAGAAGTTGTTTTTTTTTCTGACCTGTTTTTTTTTAATTCTATCTCATTTTTTGAAGTCGAGAAAAGAATTTCTAAACGGGCACAAAGTTAAATATTTCTCTTAAATTTTTCCCTTAATGTCTTTCGTGTTTTATTCTCTATCATTTTTAACAGCAGTGCTCTATTTCCCTTCATGAAAGCTCTTTATTACTGAGCAGGATTTCTGGAGAGACCAGAAACAGTGACTCTTTGATCCTTTTCAGAATGGCAGAAGTTAATTTAGCAGTTGCCTCTCTTTAGATACAGTGAGAATTTGTGTCCTGTTTACTCCTCTGCATTTAACAAGAACTGTCTTCCATCACCAATTGTAGCTCTTTATCACACAGCAGCAGGAAAACCTGCTGCAATTTCTTGCATGTCTTTCAGTTTAAAATGTCCTGAATCATTTTCTGTCATCTGCAAATTTTGTCACTTCTCTACTTGTTCCCTTTTTGAGATCGCTTATGAATATTTCAAGCAACACAGGTCTTGCACAGATTCCTTTAGTGACAACTGTGAAAACTGGGCTTTTTTTTTCATCTAATCTTGAAAGAGTTGTAGTTCCATCTCTCTATTCCTTATGTTTTTTGTTTGGTTTTTTTTTTACATCCTCAAGTAGTTGGGTTTTTTAAATTCCAGCTGTACTTTTAGAAACCACAAAAGATTTTAAATGTTATTTGATTGTTTGCGGGAGAGTTTGTGGTTGTTTGGGGTTTTTGGCTACTAATATATTAGACAAGACTTCTGGGGTGTGGGAAATAACTTTTGTCTACAAAACCTTTCAGAACTCCTTTCCACTGTGTCTTAGTTAAACATGACTTTTAGTTCTGTTCTTTTAAATGTATGTTAGCAACGTACCCAATTGGGAATTTAGCCTGTTAGCCTAATATAAAAACCACACCTACATTTCCATGGCCTTGTTAATATTTTGGAGTGTTACTTTTCTCTGATGTATCTGTCTTTGTATCTTTTCTTAATATTTAGACACTTAATGGAAGATGTGGTCTTTACCCCTAAGGGTTAGATTCCCTACAGGTTGACCCCTATGACATGGTTTAATTGGTTGTACAAGCAAAAAAAAAAAAAATTTTTCCTTCCTATTTCCCGGGACTTCCGGACAAACTTTCTTTGCTTCTTCCCTTACTGTTGTCAATCATTTGCTCTATGAAATTGGAATTACCTTCTCATTCCACGGCTCAGCATCCCTCCTCCACCTTCTTCCCTTGCTGGGACACTCTGGTTGTGAATAAGAAACCTGTGCAAGTGTCTTCCTCCCCCAAAGAGATTAGCTAATAATGACAGTCTTGTCATTAAGGGGCAGGAGCAGCAGCTGATGTGGAGCAGTGATGTGAAGAAATCAAAGCCAGAAGGTGCAGCAGGAATGTGACTTCAGGAGCTGCTGCCAGAGAAGGCTTGGAGCCTTCCTGCTCAGGACTTCTGCTTTCCCTCTATCACAAAATAGAGCAAATTGAATACACCATGCATTTAACTTGTTGTTTCATATCCACAGTGAACTAGACTCCCCTCAAAACATAAAAATGCTAGCTTTGATTTTGCTTTTCATGGTTTCATGTTTTCTTTCTCATTGTGCAAGACGTACATTTCCAAACTCTGCCACTGTCAGCTCTGAGGTACAAGGATCTTTGAAAAAATATTGCTCAGGAAAGGACAATCATTTGTTTATTTCTAAATAATCATAGAATCATGGAACAATTAAACAGTTTGTGTTGGAAGGGACCTTAAAGATCATGGGAAGGGACACCTTTCACTAGACCAAGTTGCTCATTTTTCCATTTCTATATGTTTTCTCCTGGTATAGATTGATGGATTTCCCTTCCAGCAGGGCATTCATGCGCCCCTGCCCCTCCTTTAAAGTTCATAGTTACACTTAAATAACCTTCTTGGAATGGGTGAAAAAGAGACAATGTTACATTCTAGCTCACAGCTGACTGAAGCCACAGAAAATTCAGTGAAAACCTTATTGAAGAGGTAAGAATTAATTAGGCACATAATAAAATTTGAAGCAGTGTTTTTAAAGTGAAAATAAATTTTAGAAAAAATAAAAAAAGGAAAATGCTGTCCACTATCAGTGAGCTAACAGAATAATCCCATTCTTTTTTTTTCTTACTTACACAGAATTGGCAGTTTAAGAAACACCTACTTCTATTTTTGATATCAGTATATTATTTTTAATTGTGTAGGCTCAGTTTTACTCTTCTCAAAATGTAGTTACCTGTACTTTCATTAATGTAGTGTATTGACTTCTTTCATTTGATACCTTCCAGAGTTGGAATATTAGGAAAATATCCTCATACTGAGTTATATATTCCTCCAGGGAAGACAGTGAATGCACCTATGGTGCTGAATAGTCACAGCATGATAAGGGGTCAGAAACTGTCCTGAATTGGAAAAACCAGTAAAGCTTCTGTTTTACCTAGAAATTACATTTTTCTATAGCTGCTGACAATTCTAGGATATATTGGGTTAAACAACTACTCTTCAAGATTACTTCCTGATCTCTTAAAATATTTTGGTTTTGTTTCATTTTCTGGGTTGAGGTGATATGGAGATTGATGGCTCACTGTGAAGACCATTACTGTGGAAGTGTAAGAGACAAAGTTCATGAGAAATGTCAAGAAGAGCCACTTCCTTTCAGTTTCAAATGGAAGACTCCTACTGGGACGAAATATTCACAATAGGTTTTTTACTTCCTAATTAAATACAAGGTTGATTGTCACATCACTAAATGACAGGGTTAGAATAAATGTGGATGTTATATTTTATAAAAGTTAGTGAATGCAAAGAACAACTGCAAAATTGTAATCCAAAAAGACAATTCTGGTGTTCCTGAGCTGAAGGAACTTATCCTTTTTTTCAGCTGCTGAGGATCTCAACCAGCCTTTTTGCCTTTTGCTTTTGCTAAGAGAGAATTTTGATTTGAAGCAACAGTGTAGTTTTCTTTTGTGACCACCTCAGTTTTTCACATCTTTTAGTAGATCAGTTTTAGTACTCAGCTGTTAAATCAGTGCTTTAACAGACAGCACAGTATGACTGAAAGCCAGAGAGAGGAGAGCCAGACCAGCCTTGATCTCCCTTCCCAAGTGATTGAACCAGCAAGTTATAAATAAACTCACATTTGAATTGGCTGATTGGTCCTCCCATTCCAAATTCAGTTACTGTGTAAATTAATTTATTTTGGGGCAGGGTACAGTTGTATTTAGGATAATTTAAGCATCAGAAAACCAAGATGAATGAAACCGGGTAACGTTTTCACCATATAGCATATCTGAAGGAGTAAATGAAAATTAAAGTTATTGAAATGAAGACTCTAATGTGTTGGTCATTGGTATGGGAGAAAATGAGATTTCAAATCCCAGGTGCTTAGGGGAGATGCAAACAGAAAAGAGAAAAGTAAATCATTATGTATTTCAAGATATTTGGGAAATCGTGACCAAAATTTGGACAGAGATTATCAACATTTCCTCCCAAGATCAGGTATTTAAACAGTTTTTTTCAAAGCAATGTTTGCTTTCCTACGTGCATGCTTCCGTTCTCTCTTTAATTCAACTGCAGGTATCGAGTGTGAACCTTGCATATTTTTTTCCCCCCAGTATTGCTTCAGGTATTTCCTACCATAAATACATGATTTTCCAAGTTCTCCATGTCCTTTTTAATAATTTTTAGGTTTTTTTCCCCCAAGGAGTAAGAAAGTACTGGGAAACCAAGAGCTGAGAATCCAACTGGGATTTTTCTTTTCCATTTACAGGTCTTAGTGATAATAACATTTACTTAATCACCATTCTTATCAGTAGTCTTAAAAAGTTAAATTGCCATGACTATATGCAAACATTGTAAGAACAGGACAGAAGTAGCAGACAAACAAGAACCAACAATATAATCTCATTTAAGTTCCTGGGGTGTGCAATTCTGAAGGAAAAGAGTTACTTTCATCAGAAGGAGCAGAGCCTGAACTGCTGGAATTTGAAATTCACTGTGTGACTCTTCCCACCCATGGGTGTCGTATCATTGCACAAGGGGAAGCAAAGGCAGAGCAGCAGCCTGGCTGCACCATGAAACAATCCACTGCTAAGTGGGAAGGCTGACACTTGAGCTCTGCCTCCATTTTGCCAAACTGATTAATCTTTCCCCCTCTAACCACCTATCCATCTTTATAATGCTTTTCAGTACTCAATTATCTGCAAAACTTCTGTCCTTCTTTCAAGCTTGATGAAATTGGTCAACAGATCAGATGCCAGTACCCAAGGACAGAGTGGCAAATGAACAGCCAACACAATCATGTCAGCAAAAACTTCTTCAAGCGAGCGAGCCACAAGCAGTAAAAAGCTGCTAGCAACAGATTAATGGAAATAAATTTAGTCACCAAAATGGGAGGCTGTGACAAGTCCTGCTGAAGCTGCTCCAGTTTTAATGAAAGAATTAAAGATTCATCAGGCTACAGGGAAGGAGCAAAAAGAATCATGACTCTGTCTAGTGGTTAGGGCACATGCCTGACAAAGGATGTGAGTTGTAATTGCTTGGAAATCATCAGTGCTCAGAAGATAAGTGAAGAGAGCTGCTCTCACCATATACTTTTCATACCTGGCTGGCTGCGGCATTCATCTGTGATGTCTGGTTTGTCCCTACAGGTGAGGAGGAAACCAGATTTTTTTTTTTTTTTTAACTTTAGTTACACTTTCCTCATGTAGCCATTGCAGCTGAAGCAGAGCCCTGGTAGTAGCCAAAGTTCTGAGTGTTGGGCATCCTCCCTGGCTTCTCCTGGATCAGACTGCAGGAAGGTAAAAGGAGATTCAGGGATCTGAGATTGTAGGCAGGACTTCAGCAAGATTTAGAAACCCTGAAAAGTTGAGGAATTTTCAGGCTTTCTCAGGAGGAAATGAACACTGCAACAAAACCCCTTGCTTATTGTCAGCCATGGGGTGGATAACTTCATGGCTCATATCTGTAGCTGGAATGAACCAAGTTAAATTACTTTACTCTTGTGAATAAGAGAAGGTTTGGGTGGGAAGGAACCTTGAAGATCACCCAGTTCCACCCCCTGGTCTGTGCAGGAACATTTTCCACTGACCAAGGTTGCTCCAAGCCCCATCCAGCCTGGCCTTGGACACTTCCAGGGATCCAGGGGCAGCCACAGCTGCTCTGGGCAC
>JANRGV010000084.1:65872878-65884109 GCA_024734035.1 Alethe castanea
GTGCATCCTTTCAATAAATACCTATTTTATTCCTTTTGCTCTGTCTAGTCTCTGTTCCAGGTCAGCCTTTCCAGGCATCAGGAGCATTAAATTAATTCCAGCACTGGTATTTGCTCAAATCAGATAGGCATTGCCTGCTCCGTTGGAAGGGACAGATCTTGGTCTGGAAAAAGTATTGCCTGAAATATTTGAGTTTTAATCCACTGCTGTGGCATTAATGGAAGCAGTTCCTGACCTAGGGAACTTCAGCCTTGAGGCTTCTGTGGCTGCTGGTTGCCCTGGGCTGTTAACTGTAATCAGGAGCAGGTGGTTTCCTCCTTCTGCAGCTGGAGTGTCTTTGGGATGGTTCAGATAATCTAAAACTATCCCACATGGGCTTGAAGGGGCTTCCCTCATCAGTTTAACCACTGCACTTACCCATTCCTCACTAGAGAGCCACAGTATTGATCACCAGCCTCATAACAGGTGGGGAACCATTCCAGCATGCTGGAAATGGTTCCATTTCTTTCAAACCTCAAGGTTTTAAGGCCAGACATGTTCAGACTGACTAATTTCTCCTTCTTATGCATATGGGCATATGAGAGAGTGACAAACATCTCACAAGAGCCCTGAGCTGTGCCTGGAGCAGACTGACAGGAGGGACTGGTTTCTATGTCCAGAGCCATGGGGGGACTGCAGACTCCTGGGGGTCCATGGGTCTTGGAGAAGGTGGTGGGAACTCTCAGCTGGGTAGAGGTGGTGCTCGTTTCTCTGTCCACAATGAGATTTGCAGGCTCCTGGGGAGCTGTGGGTATTGGAGAAAGTGGTGGGAGCTCTCAGGTGGTTACAGAAAGGTGCCAGGTGGGAATGAGAGGGCCTGGAGAAGAGCCTCTTGTGGCAGTGAGGTTCTGATGAAAACCAACACATGAGCATGGAAATCCTTGCAGTGGTAAGGCAGTGCCAGCTGTGACTCCACAGCATGTGTAGGGAAGAAACAGGTGGGGAATGCAGCAGCATCGACTCAGTCAGTGTAGGAAACAACCCTGGTGCTATCTGGGTTATGGAAATAGCCCATGCCTTAAAAGGCTAATTAGGGAAGGATTGACTTTAGGCTAAAATAAGGATTTGAGTTAACTCTTTCTCCAAGACAATGTAGTTTTCCCACAAGCAAGAGAAATAAGGGGTTTGGTTTACTCTGGGTTTGTTGTGTTTATTCCTCCCCAGCCACTCCTCCATGCCCACACTGACAGGCCTGTGCCACGAGGAGCCACCACCCTTCAAAAGCCAGGTAGAAATCTTGGAGGCTTTTATCTTTCCATCCAGTCTGTTGATACCAGCAGAGCTGTGGGCTCTAAACATCCCCAGCTGAGCAGGGTGTGAGCACACACAGGAGCCTCACACATGGTACACACAGGGAGAAAACTCTTGGAGAACCAGGAAAGCCAAATCGAGGTGTCAGTGCCAAACAGCTGCATTAAATGTCATTTGCCAAGCAGTTTGCCATGGCATTCCCTCTGCACTTGCACTGCTGCTTGGAATGCTCCTCCTCAGAAGTTAGGATAATACTGCCTGGGGTTTTTCTTCCTTTGATTGCTGGGAAGTCCCCAGGTGCACAGGTAAGGAAGGGGGGCACTTTGCAGTGAAGTCATGCAGTCCACAGGTGGGGGAATATCCCTGCACAGAGCTCATGGTGACAGCAGGGTGCTGGTCCCTGTGCTGGGTCAGCACCGTCCCATAGCCCCAGGACCTCCACAAACTAAAACACCCAAATCCTGTTCAGTCCCCCAGGGGAAATGTTGCTTTAATGAGGCTGTTTCTCAAAAAAGGAAACTCAGCCCCCTTTGAAATCAGTTCAGACCGTCCCGTTGTTTGGCACAAGTTTCAAGTGTTTGGCAGTGGGTACTTGTCATCATGTTTTGCACCATAGTGATTTAGCTTGAGGTTTCTCCTCCTGGAAAAAATAATATTCACTTCCAAAAATGTAATAGGCATCCAGTGGCATGAAACCTGTTGTGTGCAAGTTTATTTAAGTAAATAAATGACAGGATTGGAAGGGTGAGAGTGAAGTCAAGGACTGAATTTTTTTTTTTTTATTCCTATTAGTGCTGGGCCAGTCATTTTTTCATAGGAAGTAAAATGTAATTTGTGTTTAGGCTTATCCATCTCTTTGTTGTGGTACTTTGTAACCCTGTTGGTTAGGTGGGAAAACAAAAGTTAAGGAGAATGCATGTTCCTAATTTACTGTAGAGATTCCAATTGGAGCTTCTTAGTTGTTTCCCATCTCTTTGTCAAACCTACCTCTTTTTTATAAACTGCTCCTTCTTGATTTGTTAGCTGATATTTTTTGCTCTAAATAAGACCATCAAAACTTAAAATTATTATTGATGTGTGTGGACTGCTCATTCAGTAGTGGCTGCCATCACTTAGAATGCCAGAATGGTTTGGGTTGGAAGAAATCTTAGAGTCCATCTTGTCCCATGGGCAGGGACATCTTCCACTAGCTCAGGTTGCTCCAAGCCCCATCCAGCCTGGCCTTGGACACTTCCAGGGATCCAGGGGCAGCCACAGCTGCTCTGGGCACCCTGTGCCAGCTCCACTCCAGCCTCCCAGGGAAGAATTTCTTCCCTATATCCAATTTAACCCTGTCCTCTGGCAGATTAAAACCATTCCCCCTTGTCCTCATATACATTCCTAAGTTAGATGGGCTGTGGAAAGCCCCATCAGCTATAGGACCCCACAGATTTCTCCAAGACTGCTTTAGCAACCAAATAATAACTATACAAATACTAATCTCTAATTATATGTAGACTACCAATGATTATTTTGTCACTGATTTGGATTGAGTTTGCACCAGAAGCAAACCAGAAATGACAATGTATTGCTTCTCAGAAAAAGTAAAAAACTAACCTGTGTCAATTTTGCCAGCACTTTCATTACAGGTGGTGCTTGTATGATATATTGAAGTAACATTTTTGACTATGGAGATATAGCTGAAAATGGTGTGTGTATTTGGGCAAAACAGAGTGAGATTCAATGTCTACATAATATCTAATCTAGGAATATATCTTCATGTGGTAACTCGGAAATTATTATAGCCTGTTAGCACAGAATTAATCACATACTGCTGGCAGGGCAGTGGGAGACTCCTGGGTAACTCAAATATATTTACCACATTAGTCACACAAAAATTTAACACCATATGTATTGGTACCATCACACATTATTTATCATTTGTGATTGATTTCTATTGTTGAGCACTTCTGAAGGATCCTCCCTTTCCTCACACAGTGCACAGGGCCAAAACCAGCTTGCAGCAGGTCAGTGAGGAGTGCAAGGAGTGACTCAGTAAATGCCACAAACCCTCCTGGGCCTGCCTCCTACCTTCTTGTGTAGCAAGACAGCAGGGAATCAAATTCACAGGGACAAAGTATTTCAAAATTTGGCTTAACTTTACCTACCTTTTTTAGTCCTTCTAGAACTGATGTGGGGACACAGCACTTTGTGCAATGGTTTAGGCAGAGTCCATAGCAGCCATCTGACAGGAACAAGGTATTGCTCTTTTAGTTGCTTTCACATCACTGCATGTCACACCAGCTCTGGGTGTCAGCAGCTACTGAGAGGTAGGCTAGGACAATCCCAGTGAGCCAGAGAGCTTGAAAATGTGTTTAAAACAAAGCTTATGAAATAATCAAATGAGTACAGTATGGTGCACTTAAAAAAAAAAAAAAAAGAATTTTTAAAAAAAGAAAATTCAAAAAGGCAAAGGAAAAGGAAAAGGAAGGGAAAGGAAAAAAGGAAACAAAAAGGAAAGGAAAAAAGGGGAAAAAGGAAAGAAAAGGAATAAAAAAAAAGAGAGAGAAAAGCAGAAAAGGAAAGAAAAACAGAAAAGGAGAAAAGGAAAGAAAAAACCAGTTCTGACTTCAACACATGCCAACTCAGGTGGCACATCAGAGTGGACATTTGGCAGGAGATGGATGTTAGATGAAGCGAATCCTCTCAATAGTTTTGCTTGAGCATCTGCCTGTGTGATAAACTTTCAGCAGGGAGAGGAGTGTGACCCTCTGATCCATTTTATCAAGGGCGGCAGCTTTGCAAGGAAATGGCATTTCTCAGGAAAGCAATGTCAGCTCGTGAGTCTGTTCCAGTACCTTGTGCTTGTCAGCTGGAGCAGCCCAGCTTTGATCTGCAAGAAGCTGGCTGGGAACACTGGCTGCTCATCTCATTTTAATTTTGCAAAATTACAGCAGGTAGCTCCAATTTCACACCCTGCTTCCCTCACAGCGTCTCTTCTCAGTGAAGGTCACAGCCTGCTCTGGGTGCACAGGCTGGATTTCTCCTCAGTTGTGCCAACAGCAGCGAGAGCAGGATGGAACAGGTGCCTTCTGAAAAGTCTGTCTGTCCTGTGCTCAGGTGTGTGACTGGGGTTTGCAGATGCCCAGGCTACCTTTAAATTAGCTGGCTTAAATATCTAAAATATTGCAGAGAGTGGATTGTGCAGCTGAGGTTATAAAGCGCTCTTGCCATCCTCAGGTGCTGCCTTGTGCTGAGCTCGTGCAGTTCCACAGCCATCACCACCAACATTTATCCAGCAGGGGTTTTAAATGGAGGTACCAAAATCAGAGGCCAGATTCATGCCAAGTCCAGCTCTGGACTTTGGTGTATGCTTGGTGTATGATTGCCACAAATCCCCTGAAGCTGTCCTGCCATAACCTTTCTGTATTTTTTTTCCCTTTCTACCCCACTGTGTGGTGGTAACTCTTTAACACCACTACAAGTAAGAAAGTCACACCTTGAGATACACCTTGGGATGGGTCAGGCCACTTTCTAGACCTAATGGACTTTACAGATCAGGGATGAAAGTTAATAACTTGAGTGTAGCTACCTATCATCATTTTAGGTTGTGTGGAGCATCCTGACTGCTGCTTCAGCTGCTGGTCAGCAATGGCAATGGGCCAAAGTGCCCTATACTCTACAATTACACTAAATATTAAAATTTAACCAAAACTAGCTACCACAACAGTTTTCTTAAGGGCACTCACTAATAGAATTCCCTGCCCAACTCTCAAGGTCTTTAGCAGAAAGACAAGCCAATAAATTCTGAGGCAATAATTGAAAACAGCCACCATAACAGCCAATTCAATTATATTTGCTCAAAGGATGAAAGATTCAATTCATTGGACCAGTGGGTGAATTTTTCCAAGTACTTTTTGTGTTTTTGAGGGGCATACAGAGAGCAATATTTGCTGGTGATATTTTACCAACAAACCAAAGTGGGCGGATGAGCAATCAGACAAACATTAATTTTAATTTTCCGCAGGTGACAGAATGCTCAGCTCAGATAAAGGAAGCCTTTAGCATGAGCTTGGCTCCCTTCAGGGGGAAGGTGGACACATTCTCAGTGTGATGAGAGCAGGAAAAGTCATGAACAGTAAGTGAGGGTTATCTAATCAAAAAGAGGGTAAAGTGAGGGTAATTACTATAATTGCTGAGAACATGAGAATGCTTTTCCCCATAAAAGCAATACTTGTAAATTTACTCTCTGTGCACTGAATTTACAATCTCAAATAAGGAGACTCCTAGAAAATCCTAGAGGGATGTAGTGTAAGACTTGATCTCAGAGTGCACAGATGAGATGCACTCAAGCATCTACAGGAGGAGATGGTTATCATCTCTGAATTATTCACAGTAACATCACCTGTGGGTAGAACAATGCATCTTTCTATTTAAAAAAGATCACAAAGAGCATGTACTCTGAAGAGATCTCTCTGGAGTGTTCATTTCAAAAATATTTTAATAATATTATGGTGAGGAGGCTGAGGCATGTGGTCCATGAGGTGAAACTGAGGAAACTGGAATTGTTAAGCCTGAAGAAGGGAAATATGTGGGGGGATCTGATAGAGGTTGAGTCAGTGAGAATACACATCAGACCCATCAGCAGTGTCTGCTGGGTGGGCAAGAGACAGCAGCATAAACTGAAACAAGAGAGGTGCACACTAGATACAAGCAAAAGTTTCTTTTGTTGTGTGAACATGTAGAGGTCCAGGTTGTCCAAAGACCTTTTGCAAACTCCACCCTCAATCCTGACTAAAAGAGGACCCAAGAAACTTGGCCTGACCTCAGAGCTGAGCTGACTTTGAGCAGAATGTTGGATTACACAGCTCTTGAGGTCCTCTCCATCATAAATTATTCCGTGGGTCTACAATTCTTTGCCAAAACCAAAATTTATGTTGTTTGGTGGTGCTCCTCCTTCAGGCAGACTGCTTACCCTATTTCCAGAACGTGCTCCCAGTTTTGAAAATTGTCTAGCAAAGCCAATCTGAGAATAAAAAGCAAACAGAATGTGAGACATCACAGAGAAAGAACATGTTCAGAGTCAAGAGGAGGCATTTTGGGATGATCAAAACTTTCACATCAAACCCAACAGATAACAGTGTTCTTTAGTGATTAAAAATAAATATAATGTGACACCATTGATTTTCTTCATTGTTGCACAGTAATAGATTTTTAAGTCGTGTACCACACAAAAAGACTGAAAAACATTGAAAAGGATCAGCCACCAAATTTCCAAAATAATACTCTTGGAAATATTACTATCTTTTTCATTTTTGCAATAAATTTTGGAAATATGTTGGAAAAAATTCCAGAGAGTTTCTGGAAATAGATGATTTAGTATTTCAAACGTATCTAAGAATTACATATGGGAGACAGAAATTTTTCTCATTTGAAGGATGTGTTCAGAAACCATATCTGCCTTAAATTGATGCATCACACTGTGGAATGCAAGCTATTTATTACTAATTGCTTCTTTTCCAAAAGAATTCATCACCCTATATATCAATTTTTAAAAAAATTGACACAGAACTTGCACTGACATTGGGGTTAAAAATAGAATTACCAATGAAATATTGAAGAATATTTTGCTTTGTTTAAAGAAATCCTTAGATCTAGTATATTTTCAGATCTTCCATTATAAGATAATAATCATAATTGTTTCCACCTAGTGTACATGAAGCTTTTGAGCACTTTGAGGTTTTTTTTATATCCCATTAACAAATATTTGTTGTAATTTGCAAATACACTTTAAATCTCTGGTACAATTGAATGCACTACACAACAAAGTGTTCTTATACTTAAGTAAAAGTCAGCTATTTTCAGTCTAATGGCATCAAAACTTTTACGTTTTATAAGAAAGCATTGAGATCCTAACATCTGGTTAAATTTATTTTTACAAATAAAGTTTTATGATATTGTGCATCCTTGGGAAAATTTATGGCACTTCCTTCTCTTCAGTTTACATTTTCCTGCATATACTTCATTATTGAAAACATTTTAGGTTTTTAATTTATTTATTTTTGCAGGAATAATTCTGGATATCTATGGCTCTAGAAGATATCTCAATATACCTGTGTTCAATTCAATGTCTACATTCATTCAAAATTGATGAAAATACTCTACTTCAAACATAAAATCATTCCAACCCCTTCTGCTTTTGTAGTGGGCTTAGCAACTTCTTTGCTAAGCAGAGAACAGAAGACAATCCTGCTTTGAGAGATAAATGAAAAATCCTACAACAATCTCAAATACAGCTGACATTTCACAATAATTAACAGGGAATGACTCTTCAAAGATAATTACTCTCTGAAAAAAACAATTTGAGGATTTCTGCCAACAAAAACCAAAGGAGAGGGAATACATTCCAAAAGAGTCCTTGCAATACCCTCTCTAAGAAAAATTAAAATCAGGTGGACTCAAGTGAAAAAAAAAAGATACCTGTGTCCCTTTTATCCTGATCATGTAGAGAGGATTGACTACACTTAGATATTTCTCTTGGATGATCTAGAACATCAATAATGTGGTCACAGTGCATCCTAAAGCAGTTTTTCAGTGCAGTTTTCATTTCTTAGGAACTGAGGCTATGGCATAAATTGAACATTACAAAAGCAAGCTCATTTTCAGATTTTGCAGGTTTTTTCTGCTCGTGCCTGTAACCAGTGTGTTACAATTTCTTGTGTTCATGGTAGCTTTGGGTCAGACATTTGTTTTTTGATTTATAGAAATTCTGAACTGGTCTAAGAATGCAATATTTCTCTTTAATTCTCACACTAAATTGATAAAGAGTCAGATGTCTGATGGGATTTTGCAAAAATGAATTCATTAATTAAGAAAAAATACTAATTGATTAGACAAATTGCTATCAACAAAGTTCATTTTTTTGTTGGTTTGTCTGGTTGGTTGGTTGGTTGATTGGGTTTTTTTGGAGGGCATGCTGGAGCAGGATTCAGATGCTCTCTACAAATGCAGAGCAAGACTGAACAACTGTTGGGAAGAAGCATCAAGCAGAAATAGTTTACATAGCTGGCAGTGTGCTTAGGGTGTAATTAATCATCCTGGATTTTTTTTTATTTATTTTTTTTTAAATGGAAGAAAAAAAAGCAGAAATTATTCTTTGAGATTTGCATGGAATTGTTAATAATGGTAAATGACCAATATCTTGATTTTATGTCTCAATGAGGCTCATACATTCAAATAATTGTGTGCATATTAAGCATTAATTAACTAATTAATTGATTAAAAATCAAGTCTAGAAATTAGCCAAAAGTATTAGTTATATTTATAGCATGGAAATCAGTTACAGGTTGCTCCTCACCTTTATTAACTTTGGGTAAGAAAGCTCAGTGCATATATTCCATTAAATATCTACATCAGGAACACAGCTCTAGGCACCTTTCTTAGGGAAAGGCAAGGGAAAGCATATTAATAAAAACACTTTTCTTAGGGTCTAGAAACCAAAACTCTGTCTTTCCATGAATCTCTGGTAACAAAAATGTTAAAAACTGCTTGACCTGACCAGTTCTTCTCTGTTCTCCACGGAGGTGACTGGTAGATCAATATTATCCTTGTTAAACTTATGAGTATTTCCAGTCTTAGGAGCACCACTTAAACGTTCTTAAAAAAAAAATAAGCCACCTTTATATGTGTTGATTGCACAGTCCTGAATCAGACAAAACCTGGCATTTTGTATGCCATGTGAAGATGCATTGTGCTTGTTAAGGGTTGCAAAGATCAATCTTCAGATGAGATCCCAAACAGGAACGGTGATGGTTCTTCATTCTGCATTTTATTGCTGTCTCATAGGTTCTTCATGTAGGGATGGATTAAATGGAAACCAGGAACTTATGAAAGCATTTCAACAATTAGATTTCATCAGAAGCATTCCTTGGCATCAGGAACCAATTTTTTAAACTGTTCATTTCCTCTGCAGCCAACTGCTTTCCCCTTCAAAACAAGGTGGCTGCATTCAACCAGATGACTCAGAGTGACCCCTGGAATTTCCTGCATGCCAAACTCCAATGGGAATTATTCCTGAAAATTTTCTGTGTAAAAAGATTGACTCAACCCCAGGGAAGATCCTGGCAATGAGAGGGTAGAATGTCACCAGGATTGTTTGAGTTTTCCAAAATGGATTTGGGATCACAGTCAGCAGACAGTGACAGTAAAGCTAGTCTGAGATAGATCTATCTCCTGGGTGGCCCTGTCTGCCTTTTCTATCAAGGCTGAAAGCTCTCCAGGGTGGGCTGGGTGAAACATCTATTCATGTGCTCTATAAACATCTATTCAGTGATTATTGTCCTTGGTCCCTGATCTCATTGATTCTCATTGTCTGTGGCTGAATGCTGCATCATTCACATAAAGCTACACATGAAGCACTCAGTACAGTGAAGGTTTCATAATACACTGAAATCTGTGATTATTCAGTACATTTCCCATTTGTGTGATAGTTACATCCAGACACATCTTTTTTATTTTAATTTTATTTTTGCCTTAAGGAATTTGCTAAATTTTTACTTAAATGCAAGTATTTTTTAGATGACATAAAGACACCTTCTTAAAGTATGAATTTGATTTTTAAAAAATATATAGAAACAATTTTAAGGTTGAAATGTGGGTTTTCATTTGTATACACATATTATTCTTTTGTCTACTGTCAGTTCTTAGGGGACTGCCATATTTAAATTCAGCATGCAGTGGCCTGGCTTCTTTATCCTACCATAAAGGCATCTTTTACATAGAAATGAGGAGTTAAATTCTGCTGTCAGATATGCTGATGGAAGCTTGTTGACATCAGTGGGATGGCACCAGAAGGACCTGGCACTACTTTTGTTCCCTGAATCCAACAGCCCCAAGGAGCATGCAGCTCTTTTTAAGATGAGGATGGTTTTCTCTGTCATATTCTATAATTCAGATTATTTGAACTTAACTGAACAGCATGTAGGAAATTTGCTGTAACTGCTTAGGCTACTGGAAAGAACCCTCTGGCATAAAAGTTGCTTTTGCTGGACATTTTATTAGCAGTCTGTAGGCTGGAGGAAAATCTTTGTTGGTGTTTTTCTTTGTCAGCTACTCATAGACCCAAAGATGTACTTCTTTATTGGGTCACAGGGTTAATGATTTTCTGCTGCCTTTCTATTTCTATTTCATGACAATAAAAACTTCCAGTCAGGACCAAAAAACTGGACAAAGAATGAAACACATCTCAGTAAAGTCCCTAGACAGTATTTTCCCCATTTTTATAATAGCAATACAAATAACATTACTCCCAATGAGCTTTTATATATAATTGCAAATAGTTGTGTGGACTGATGCAATCTTTCCTCAACTGTCTTCCTTCAATGTGTCTCGTGTTTGAGTTCATTTATGTCAACATCCAATAATTTTGCACAAGTACTGTAACACTCCTGCCTTTCTAGACCACTTAGGTAAAACTGTGACCTGATAAACAGAAATCCACCAGAAATTTAGAAGTTGGAGTGCTGTGTTGGTATAGAGCAGTAGGGAAAGCTTTGAGAATTGGAAATAATACTTAAAATTTATCTTCTTTCAACTTCTTCTTTAATTCCAAGGTCTGCAATCCAATTTCCAATCGCAAAGGGCATCCTGGGGGTTTTAGCACAGAGGCTGGGGACCAGTTCCTCAGTCAGCCTTTCATTATCAACTTGTTTCAGCCTGGAAGAGCCCCATTTGCCAACCAGACTCCTGCTGTGCTGGGAAGCTTTTTCCTGTGAATAACAAACTGAAGCTGATGGGTAAACTGGGAATGAGTGAACTACTAACCCAATTGCATGTGGAATTGCTGTCCCCAGAATTAACAGGAGGTATTCCACCCATCCAGTTTGCACATTTTAAGAGATTGCAATTCATATTTTAAGAACGTGTCTTTATGACTGAACCCTAAGGATTTGCCTGCCTGAGCT
>JANRGV010000084.1:65884209-65905501 GCA_024734035.1 Alethe castanea
GTTTGTCATCCTAAACTGAAAGCTGTCTTGGTGATAAGGTGACTTGAAATAGAAAGCCTTGCATATGAAGCAGCCTCTCTTTGTGCTTTCCAGGATCAAATGGAGTTTTTCTTTTTTCTTTGCTTGCTTTCCTGAGCTTCATGTTGGTAATGCAAATGCCACTCAAAACATGACAGGTTTAGCTTAATGCTATCTTAATTTAATATACAGATGTTTAAATACAAAAGCTGAGAAACTCTTTGGCCCAAAGTATTTGGATGCTGAGTGCTTGCATAAAATTAAAAAAAAAAAGAAAAATGCATGGAAGGAAGATCTATCAGAGGATGTCTTTGCAACACAGACTGCTGGAAACTGGAGTGTTTGAGGAAGGTAACTCTGGACAATTACTTTGTTCTTACACTTGCCTTCAGGTGTCTGCTACTGGCCATTTTATGAAACTGTATTACATGGACCAATGCCATATCACAGAATCTCAGAATCATTTTGGTTGGGAAAGAACTCCAAGATCATCAAGTCCAACCTTTGAGCAAATACCACCCTGTTACTGAGCTATGGCACTGAATGCCATGTGCAGTCATTTTTTGAACACCTCAAGGGATTTGTGACTCCACCACCTCTCTGGGAAGCCCATTCCAATGCTTAGCAACCCTCTCCAGGAAGAAATTCTTCCTGATGTCCAGTGTGAACATCCCCTGATAGAACAATATGAAAGGTGTCAAATCTCATCCAAAAATGACTTGTGAATTGGACCCACTGACCAGCTCTGCAGGGTCTGAAAGCAGCATTGCTCCCTTTATGCAGCACTAATATTTGACCAAACAAGCTCCCAAGGGGAAAGTGGAGGTCCTTGCATGATGCTCATCCACCTATTTCTTATAGGTGATGATGTAATCTGTGCAAGGTTCAGGATCATATCAGTTCTGGGCACTTCAGTTAGTTATGCTATATTAAATCATCACACATACACCTATTTAGAAATTAAACAAGTAGAATAATCTTATGTGCACTGTGCACAACTCCTGCACTCCTCTAATCATTTTATCTTAAATCTATAGAACAGGCTTTTTTTCTTTCATTTTAAAAAAACTGCCACCATATCTATTACTGATATGGATGACTTCCCTTTAAAAACAAATAGAGTCCAAGAGTTCAAGCTAGAAAATGGTATTTTGGCTGAATGGGAGAGTCTTGTTCTTTAGAGGGAGAACATTAAGACAGCAATGGCTTAGGGATGTATCTGTAAAAGATATATTGATTTTTAATAAATATAGTGTAGAGTCACTTTGTAATAGCAAAGACACATGCAGCACAGTGCAGGCCTTCTGCTCTTTCTAAATGCATTCATATATATGTACTGACATATATATGTTTATAAACCAGTAAGACTACCTTGCACAAAGCAAAAAGGGCATGAGAAATATATATACACATAGACACATATATTAAAAAATATACTTATATATGAAAGGTCTTCTTGCTATTTCTTTTCTCTCCCTGTCCTTTAGAACTGCTTTCAAACACTATGTTCTTTCTGAGAGGGAGATGCTTTCAGGAGTGTTTATATATCAGATATTTCAGAAGGTAGTACAACGAAAGGAGAGTGAGGACAGCGTTGCAAAAATCTCAATAACTCTTTCTAACTTTTTCTATGCCATGGCTTTAACTTACACAATTGAGGGTCACTGACTAAGCAAACAATCTGCCTGTAAACCAATCACTCCCTGAACTCCAAAAGCCAGTTTATGTATTTATTGTGTTAGCAAGTCTATGTCTATGAATCCATAAAAATGGGATTCAGGGATCAAAATAAATTTTTATTTCTGGACTGTCCAGAGCAGAGACTAGGGAAGTTTAGAAGGAATTTAAATCATAAAATGTCTTACATCATTCAGAATAACATTTTAACTAATACTGATATTTTAATGCAGATCCTGGTGCTACTGAATGGACAGAAAGCAATTATATTAGTCTTGAAAATCAAAAGGGTTTGATGCAGGGAAAGATATTGCTAGCTTGGGCTTGTTTTCAACTTTAGATGTTATTGCCTGGGGAAAGAAAATGGAGAGAGAGGAGTGAGTTGCACACCACTGGAGGAGCCACTAGACAGCAGTGAGGGATCAATAACTTCAAACTGCTTCTGCAAATGTCTCAGGTTAAGTGAAATGAATCTTTCCAGACCTCAGAAGATAAAGGGTCCTGATCTCTTTTAGTAGCCACATCTACAATGTACCACAAACATCTCATGGATATTTTCCATGAACAAAACAGAGTTAGCTAAAAGCTTTTATTCGTTCCTGTGGTCCAAATGTCTTTTAGGAATAAAAATATCAAACACTAGGAAGAAATGTGTCCTGTTCAACTACCATCTCTCTTTGTGGCCATCAGCCTTCACGACCTAAGCAAAGTGAAAAGGGGAAGGGAGGAAAGAGAGAGAGCTTTTCTCTGAGTTTACTTCAGTTTATAGTAATACAAAGGAATATACTTTGATTACTTCACACAGCAAGCAATCATTATGTCCCATATGATGTCACCTTGATTCAGCATAGCTGATAATGACAATATGTCTGTAATAAATAAGGTAAAGGTGGCGTATTATTCTCTAAGATATTAGTATTCATTTTGCAAACTACATTCTAAATGGAAGAGACTGTGTCATTTAAGATTAAGTACCTTTTTGTTTGGTATCATAACAGATGTTTCTAAAGCCTATTAAAAAGAATCATAGTGCTGTTTTTGTCTAATAGCAAAAAAAAAAAAAAAACAAAGAAGAAGAAGAAAATCGGTACCTTATCACTACAATTTACCCTTAGAAACTTTCATTAAAGTACCTTAAATCCATTTCATTTTCTCCTAACTACTCATTTTAACTTTTTTTTCAGAACTTCCACTCACAGATTATTTGGATTATGAATGTTATTGGTAGCAGGTTTCCTTGACTGCTCTTCCAATGTGAGAATATTTTTGCCTGTTTTTTCCTATGTTAAAAGAGCTGTTCTCCCAGAACACCTCTTCTGAGATACATGTCCCTGTTCTCACTGCTGAGCTGTAGAGAAGCCACAAAAAGAGCAATGTTAATGGTTTTACATGTGAGGGGAAATGTTAAAAATGTCAAGGAAGCTTGAAGCTGGTAACTTCCAGTCACTTGTTTATTTATGAGCGTGCACTAAGTATCCAGGTCTGTGAAGACATTGAGTACTCACACATCTTTGAATGTCTTGCTTTATCATTTTGACATTGCTGAGATCCTGTCAAGTCCATTTTAACCAGAATTCTCACTGATCTTCAGCCAAAAACCTTCAGGTTGATGACAGCACCCTGCTCTCACAGCAATGACTCTGGCCCTACTGCAAACTGAGTATGTGGAGTCTCTGTCTTGAATTCCTTGGGCAAAATATTCTGAATTCAGCTGTTTTATGTAGCAGCCTGCACTGCACAGCCCATGGCTGGAGGCAGCTCCTGCACAGATATCAAAGCAAGGGAGAAGTGTTCTACAAGAGTTTGTGCCTCACATGTACATAAAGTTATTTGCCCACCTGGTTCTCCTGTCCATCAATCACAGTTGTGCCTACCAGACTTTTTGTAAATACAATTCTTTTTGCTTATTTGTCTAAATGAAAGCATGGATTTACCAACCCCTTATCAATATTTTTTTTTTGATCACTCTCAATATCCTGCTAAATCTTCTTGAAGTTTATAGTATGTTATTTGGCAAATAAAGAAAGTATAAATGTTGGCTAAGGATTCTAGGGTAGTGATGTGGAAGAATGATTTGTAGAAAAACAAGTTTCTGGTTTGATGGCTCTAAAAGCATTGGAGGTTATAGCTCTCAGAAGGAAGAAAAGCTAGTATTGTTTGAAGTTAAAACACAGGTAAATGGTTTGGGAAATTCAGAAGAATAAAATACATTGAAATCCCACATTCTGCTTTTTGTAAATTATTAGAGAAAATTTTTTCAATGCGGGCATCAGTTGGAACAGAAATTTGGCCACCAAGCATTCAACTTTTCACATAATCCCTAGAGAACATTAGTATAAAAAAAAAAAGAAAAAAAGGAAAGTAAAGGAAATAAGTGTAGTGCTGTAATACAGAGAAGTAGGCTATATGAAAAGGACTTAATCCTTCAAAGTGCTGAACAGTCTGGCTAAATTCCACTTAAATTTTCATTAAATCCTTGAAGTCTGAATTAAAAGATTTAACGCATATGAGCCAAAGTATGTAGGATGGTCTGGGCATAAAAGGATCAAATAATAAGAAATTGCAGGAAAAGACAAATCCTGAAACAGAAAATCATGCTTTGACTTTAGTTTTCTGAACTCCATTCACAAATAACTTAAGACTTATTTAAAGCCTCATTAAAACTTAGTCCAACTCTCAGAGCTTTCCAGAGCTTTTCTGAACCATGTCCCACAGCCTGAAGATCTAGCAGAAGAAGGGATGTAATGTACTTTCTGTCTGGAAAAAAGGAATTAGTTCACTTTGGCTAAAGATTCTCTTTAGAACACCACTCATTTAGAAATCTGCCTTTGAGACCAAAACAGTGTAGGTCTGTGTGCTTATTTATTAAGATTTTAAAGGATTAAGTGAAAAATAAACCCAAACATATTTTTACTCCACTTGGGAAAAGAGGGAAGAAAAAAAAGGAAAAATATTTATTTATAATGCCACTTATTAGAGGAATTCCAAGCTTTTCACCCGAACCCCAAATGAAGATTCTGCCAGACTTCAGAACTTTGAAATGCCAGATGAGAAAATGCCAAACCCTCCACAATTTGGGGCTGTGGAATTCCTTTCTATATCCATTCCTGCCAGCTGTCTGTCACCTGCACGTGTCACATTCTGCCTGCTGCTCAGATTGATGCCAAATGATCTGCAATTACAGCATGTTTAACCTGGAATCTGCTAACACCTCTGAGCTTTGCAGAAGGCAACTTTCAGGTCTTGTAAATCCTTTACCTTCCAGGAAGACTGCCATAGCAAAGGGGGAACACTGGGCTGCAGAAGAACAAAATTCTGACCCCTTTAGCCAGGGCACTGATGCTGTGCCAAATTTTCCCTTGCTCTGAGCTACACTGGAGTAGGCAAATGTGGGAAAAGGCATCCCATTGCTTTGTCCTACGAGGACACTGGGAGCCTCTCCTCCTCTTTGGTGACATGGGGTGTCAGTTGTGCATTTAAAATTCTCATCCAAAGCACAGGACAAAATCTGGATGCATTGTGAGTCTTCATAAACATGCCGAGTGAAAAGCTGCAGAAACAAGCCAGGAGGAAAATGTAGAGGACAGCAAAGAAAGATTTGCTGCCTAATTGAATGAACTAAACAAGGACATTCCCCATGGAATATATCGACATTTTTCTATTCCAGAAGAAATAGTGACAGAATTGTTTTCTTTTCTGACATTTCCCTCTTTGTAAAATAGTTATTTGGTTTTGTCACAGTGCAAAGATAGAAATTCTTCGTGATGAACTGACATTAAAGATGCAGCTCAAACTACAGCAGTGCCAGGGGCTTCCAGGAATAGCAGATCTGCCGACCTGTGGGTGCTCACATTTTGCAAAGTTTCCTCAGAAGGCTCAGTCTTTTCATCCTGCAGTGGAATTTATCTAATTATCCTTCTTTAATTATCATTTACTTTTCTTTGGTTTTAGCCTGTTCTCATTTGTGTTCAAGGAATGATTAATACTTCAAAAACAAAACAAAACAAAAAAAAACACACACAAAAAAACCCCCCACAACAGCCAGCCATCATTTGCCAGGTTTAATTGTAAATCTACCTAGGATAAATATTTCAAGGAAAACTGAAACATGACCTTTCATGTTGCCGGGGATTTTCTTAAGGATTAAGGCAGTAAAAGTCATCAAAGTGTTGTGAGGCAGACTTTCACATCTATTTGCCCAGGGGAGAGTAGAATACACATACATGGCATTGGTCTGATATCTGGGATGAATTCTTCACAGGGAAATATTAAAGGATGAAAAACAAATGTTATTTTAACTGTCAGATTGATTTTCTCAATAGCTGTAATTAATCACAGTTACTACTATATAGTCACTGAGAGCTCTCTCTTAAGGAGGTTATATGCTAATGAAACAAAGTTATTCTCTCTCATGTTCCTTTCAGAAATTGTCAGCAAACGTAAATGTGTATGAGCTGTCATCCAGATGAGCTTTTCAGGACTTAATAACCCATTTAAAACTATCAGTGCTGCCAAAGCAAAATCATAAAAGACCTTTGAACCTTGCAAGGACATTTCCCCTTTGAACAATTTAGCCTTTGCATATGGATGGCTCAGAGCCATACACACAGAATAACATTCCACCACTGGTTGTCATCTTAGATACAAGGAGAATGAAAGAATTCATCTCTAATCTGAGTCTGTACTGTTTGTTTTGATTGCTGCAAGTGATGTAACATGATACTATGAAAAACTGTAGGCAGAGGGCAGTATGACACATCAGTAAAGGAGATTTTCATGAGTGGATCGCTGGTTGAAAACCACTGGCAAGACAAAGTTTTTAGTTCTCAGGTGTGGCAAAGCAGTTTCAAGTAATTACTCTTACAGCCCTAAAATATTAAAGTGTTTAAACTTTTACCTGGCCTGAGGTTCAGTTCAGAAACTTTTTGCTGTGTCTTGCAATATGAACAATTACTAGAATCACTAGAGCTGGTCATTTCGGGGATTTAAGTAATAAGGCCCAGATTCAGCACGTTAGGTTATTGCCCAGCACAAATTAAGGCTATTACCCAAAATACTCATCTATCAACCTAAATGCATTTGCATCTTGCTCATGCTGACTATCAGAATGACCCCAAGAAATCTTTAGGAGTAGAGATGAAGGAAATCTTAATACTGCTTCATGTTAGGAAAACAAAGGGGTCATAGGGATTCAAGCAATATTGTTAGTTTTGCTTTTCCCTTTTTGTCTCTGGTGAGTAACTGGGCACTGGCTGACTGAAATAATTACAACTTTATTTCTTTAGGCATTGTCACATGCACATTTCTGAATCCTTATTTGTATGGAAACACATAGCCTTGATGTTGTAAAGTTGACCTTTGCCTCCCCCCCCCAGAACTATTAAATTTGTCAAATGTACTTTTTACCATGATTTATCTCCCATTTATAGGAAATTAACTGCTGGGAAAAGGAGCAGATGTCACATTAAATAACAGACTGGACACAGCATCAAAAGATTCCTTTTTCAACCCTTTAAGTGCAGCAGGCTATTGTTGATTGCTGCAACCATAAGGGAAGAGTTTTCCAAGTTATCAGCTGCTCCTGGAGATTAAAATCTCTCCATGCTTCTGTAGTCTTATTTAAAGGGTAGAATAAGGGGAATATTCTTTTTTCCTTAGAGAGAATATGTATTAATCTGTGAGTAACAGTGCACTATCTTTTAATAATTTAATGCTTGCTTTCAAAAGTAACAGCAGCCTAGGAATTTGCTAGATCCTGTTTTTTTCCTTTGAGACTTCTTCCCATCTAACTACACATGCATAAAAATAATAGGTTGCCTCTTGCTGACAGTGCAATGCTACCTTTTCATTTTAAAAGACAAAGGTCAGATCTACATGTTTGTTACAGTCAGGCAGAACTTCTCTGCTGTATTCTGCTTTCTAAATTCCTGTCAAGAAAGGAGGACAGGTTTCACTTTTTTTTGGGTTTGTATGTGCTGAAAATCAGTACTTTATATATATCTAACATAACTCTTGTTGTGAAAGGAGACAAGGTATAGAACAATTTTTCTTCATAGATCTGACAAGCCTGGCATTTCATAGGTTTACAAGCACAAAAAGTTTTTCCAAGCAAGCAACCTATAAAAAATATATATAATAGAAAGTGTGAAGGAAACAATATTACAAAGCTGGAAGTACATCGAAATAGTAGTAAAAATGCTTTTGACAGACTACAAAAAATGCTGTTGGCAGGTTACAGAGTGATTTGTGTCATAAAAAATAAAGTTGATCAATGGCAGGTAGAGGATCTGTAGGTGATAGCATGAAATAATTTTTTCCAAACAAAATTAGTCTCACACTTGCAGAATATAAACCCTGTACTGGCCAGCCAAGTTAATACCTATATCCTCCTCTCCCTGTTTGAGCCCTGGGATAAAATGTGCTGCATGTCATGAAATACAGGAGGGCCTGCACGAGCTTGTTATCCAAGTTGGAACTGGATCCACTTCCAGTCTGTCTCCATCTTCTTCCAGCCACCCTGCAGCTGCAAGATGAGAGTCTCCACTAAATTCATAAAAGACAACTCAATATGTGGCTGTGTGGTTGGTGTCTGGAGAACGAGGAATGACCAGGAATTTTGGATGGAGAGGATAGGGACAATGGCGTTCCTGCTCCAGTAGCTACAACACTCAGCCTGTTTCTTGGGAAAAAGGGAAGAGCTGGAATCACCAGGAGTCCCAATTTAGCCGTTTTGAGCAGCTTGTAGGGCTAATGAGGGAACTATGGGGAGCAAGCAGCATGTCTCTGAAGGAAAGAGGTTATGGTTTACACTACTCCTGCCCTTCATAATGAAGTCTTGGTTTAGTGTTAAGTAATGAGGGTTCACAATACCTATTAAGATTCTTTTTCCTTTTTTTTATTTTTCTATTTATTTTTTATCTAATGCAGTTTCAGCTGAGTCCGTTTCTCAGATCAGCCAGCTCTTGAGTCTGTCTCAAAACCTGAAATCACACCCAAAGGGTAGTCAACCAGCAATCCAGGTAGGACTGCACTGGAATTTTGTCTGGGACTCAATGGACAGCCATATGAAGCTGCTGCCTCTCCAGTTGTCTCACATCTTCAGCCACAGCTGAATCCAGTAGCAGCCAGAGATAAAAACACTTCATGGTCTTCTGAGTATCAGCTGAACTTCTTCTGGATTTGGAGTTAAATCTTTGGGTGTGCTGTTTCTTGATTTTTTGAAAAATTATTTTCTGATATTTGATCCAGCTACACAAGTTTCAAAGATTGTGATTCAAAGGTTTGATTCTCTGGGTAATTATTTACTTTTAGGCAAAGTGTAATATTCTGCTCTAGAAGCAGTTTGCATTTACTTTTCACTGAAGTGAATACAAATTGAAAGCCTCTGCATTTGATGCTTGCAAGCTGTTGATTATAGATTAGAGATAGAAAGGAGGAAATCAGTTGCCTAAACAATGCATCTCAGAGCACATCTATTCACGTGTGAAAACAAAAAGGACACAAAGTTTGTAAGATTAACCATTGTTGCTTATCTTCCTTATGCAATTTACTAAGAAAACATTTGCAGTTAGATAATATGAATAGATGAGGGGACAAGCCTATCATCCTATGTTTAATTGTCCATGGTATAATGCAATAAATCTGTATTCCAAGGAAAGCTTTAGAATGAGATCAGTGAATATATTTCAGAGTTCTGAAATTATTATTGATTCAGGGATGTTTTTTCTGAATTGCACATATGCAAAGAACAGTTCACAGTGAAGGGACCCCAGTGTGATACAATAACCTGCAGAATGCCATCAATAACAGCCTTTGAGGCCACCCTCCCTTAACTGAAGAGATGTGTCACATTTCCAGTCAAACTATTTATTATGCAGACAGACATACTGCTTCCCTTTCTTAGCTGGATGAAGGGACCTTCCCTTCCTGTTAGACATCTGGTGATAAATGCTGCTGTGATGTCATTCTTTATACCTCCATGTCACTGCAGTTTGCATGCATTTGGCTTTATACAGAAGTATTAGAGCAGGACTTTAAATCCAAAATCATCCATTGAGATGGGAATTTCCTACATCAAGCACCAAAGTGGATTGTCTTAGCTTCTCAGCCACATACCTCTGCTTGTAGCACTTAATTTGTGGTAAATAGAAGTTACAGTCAGAGACCCAAAGTAATCACCATTATCCCTGTGGTCATTCCAAGTGTGTGTCACTTTTCCACACCTGTTAGAACCCTGATGCATGGGAGTTTTGAACTCTCTGTGCTTTCTGGCACTGACTCCCAAGAGAACACTGCTTTGGACTTGAGGCCTTGAAGAAGGCTTCCAAATTTAAATACTGGAGTTGGAATCACTGGTGTGTAGTTTGAATAGAAGTGTGTAATATGGTGAAGGGTTTGGAATTTGGAGTTTTAGAGTATAATAATAAGTGTAAAACAAAATAGAAAGTATGAGATGTTGGCTCTTCTTCCTTCTTGTTCCTTCTTCTTAGTTTTTAGTTAAATAAGAAGTATCACACTGTGGGTCACAAGTGTTTAGTCATTGCATCAAAAGTATAAATAATATAAATGTTAGCTTTTAATTGGACTTTTGCCTTTAAAAACCTTGTAATAAACAAAACACAACTCCATTTTTTCACTTTTAGCTTGTTAGCTGAAAGTGTTGTAAAATTCACTGCACTATAAATAACAATTAATAAACAACTGAGTCCAAACAAAAATCCTCTCATCCTTCAGTCTCAACTCTAACTAAAAACAAAACAACAAAAAAACCCCACTAATACACATCTTAAAAGGTCTATCCATTTTTATTCCCCTGGGCCTCTCCCTCTGTCCCCTGGGATTCCTTCTCTCTTGTTTTAAGAAGCACTCCTTGGTGCTTGGATTGTATTTTACCACTGCCCACTATGTGCTAGATCAACTCAGCTCACACAAGCAGTCAAACAACGATCCACTGGCAATAACTTTTCATCACTGCTGACCCAAAGTACATCACAAATGGTTCTTTTGTGATGCTTCAGGACTTATTACTGACATCCTGAAATATGCAGCCTTCTTGAAACTGTTGTGTGCATCACTGTGAAGGTAATTTCTTTTTCACCATGGTTATATATGCCACAATTCCTGTAAAGAAAAGGTTACCTCTGGAACTGGACATAAATTATCTTAGAATTATGTGCATTGGAGAAGGAAATTTTCCATTTAAATAGTTGACAACAGCTAAAACATTAGAGAAAATGTCACTGTAATCACATTATTAAATAGCCCTCAACTGTTTCATTGAGTTGTGTCTGTGGTGGATGAATGCTTTCAGCCAAATTGATCAAAGCACTTTGGTTTGACTTGATACCACAGTTTATGCCACAAACTGATCTGTGAGTTTTTCTTTCCACAAAGCTCTACCATCTCCCACATTCCTAGTTTGGTATGGGAAGAACTGTGTAATCTTCCCAAAGAAATGAATTTTCAAGGTGAAAATCTGAAACAGTGTGGAATTACAGGAAAAAAAAAAAACCAACAAAAAAAATACCAAGCAACATTAATTTTTCCCAAAAGGAAATTAATTAGAGATCATCTTGTTTAATCCTACTGCAGATATGATTACCATAGCATCTTGTTTGGTCTCCCCACATTGATATGGTTCTTCTCAGCTACCCAAAGATTCCATGTCCTATAAAAATATGATATTAGTAAGTCTTTGAGTTAACTTTTTACGTCTGCCTTTTCTTAGACAGAACACCTTACCCTACCTTCCACTGATCCTTCCTTTCTATATCTTCTACATTTCTCCATTTTTAAGTGTTATCTATAATTTTAGAGTGTAGACCCAAATGGCATATCCATTGTTTCAAGGATTTAGTAAATAACTATTTTGGGTTGAACATAAGAACAAATGTTGCTCTGACAAAAGTGTGCACTGTGTAATGCTGTGATTTATTTTGGAATATGATGAAAAAGGGAAAGAAAAAATCAGAGTGCACATAAATTATATAAACCAACTACTAACTTGTAATTAATATAACTATTACAGTTTGGCAATATATTGAGAATAAGAAATGTACATAAAAATGTGTAGCAATTAATGTAAAATCCTTTGGGTGGGATCAGTAATTCAGAAGTAAACTGCAGTATAAGTGGGCAATGCAGAACTGCCACCAGCAAACTACAAAAATCCCATCTGAGCTTCATTGGTTTCAGACGTATTTGAAGTGACAGAAATTGGCTGCCTCCTGGGTTAACGAGCAGAACAACAAATTACATGCCTGCTCATTTTAAACAAGGGAAAGGCCATCTTTACCTTAAAGAGGGAGATTAAAAGTTTCCAAGTGCACTGCAGACAACTGCCTGCTGCCTGAAAGCAGAGTGGGTGTCCATTGTTAAATGTTTTATTTCCCACGTTGCTGTGCCAGAGCTGGCTCGGGGTGGGTATGCAGAGCAGCTCCCAGCTCATGGTCATTCATGTGAATGCAAAATCAGAGCATGATGGAAGCAATCACCATTTCCTGAGGTTTTGCTTTCCAAACCAGCTACTGTTTGTATTTCAATCATCAGCATGCTTTGCTGGAAATTTTGCTTTCTTGGCAAGTGATTGTAATAAATGCTAAATTTGATGTAAATCACTGTGGTTTGCCAAACACTGAAGAAAGTTAGCACTCATAGTACTGGAAAATAAATTATGGAAAGTTTTTTTAGTTTCTATTATCTATGGAGCTGAGGGCTTTCTCTGATGTGATAAAAAGATTTTTTTTTTAACAGATCTTGTTCCAGAGGAATTATTTAATACCTTGTGAATGAGTTGGATTTCCTACACAGGACTGGTAGATTTTCCACTGTATGTAGCACCTCTCACCAAGGGAAACCAAGATGTTTCATGCCAGCAATGTCAGAAAAGAGTCAGGAATGCAGCAACAAATTCTAGACTAGGAGAGTTTAATCTTCCCTACGGCTCATTTTTCTTGAAGCAGTCTCTCATCAGTAATGTAATAGAAATAATAACAGTGTATTCTTCTGTGTATATATATATATATATAGTGGGACAGAAAATATAGGTGTTTATGTTGCTGTAGGATTTTAATTTTATATTTGTGTTCTTTAAATCATCCTTTATTTTCTCACTGGGAAAGTATTTACATTATTTCTTAATTGTTAATATTGTGCTCTTGAAAACAACTCCTTTACCATTTTTTGCATTGGTTTTTACTTACCAAACCTGTCATATTGGGAAAAAAAACCCAATGAAAAAGCTTGTGCTCAAAATATTTTCATCTGTGTTATGAGGAAAAGAAAGATGAGGAAATAATGATTCTCTTTTCTCTTTTCTTTCTTTTCTTTTCTTTTCTTTTCTTTTCTTTTCTTTTCTTTTCTTTTCTTTTCTTTTCTTTTNNNNCCTCTCCTCTCCTCTCCTCTCCCAAAGCACAAGCTGCTGAATTTTTTTCTACTCTCTTACTCAGGGGCTTATTTTACCTCTCACTCTGTGGTCCACAAAAATATTGTTAGGGTGAATTGCCCAACCAAACTGCATTTGGGCAGGAGATAAAATGGGAAGGAGCTAAGACAGAAAATCACCTGCAAGAGAGAGCTGTGGCATCATGGACCCATCTCTTGTTCCAAGTGGTGCCCAGGATTTAGTTGACTTCTAGAAAAAGCATCATCATTGGATTCCCATGGCCTGGTGAGCACATTGCACCTCTCAAGAACAGTACAAAAAGACCTGATAGCAAAGTATGGATTAATGGATCTCAGGAAAAGTTACAGGAGGAAAAACCACAATGGCCAGCGCTCCATCAATTTCTGCATTTTAGTGAATCATTCTCCTGAGACATTTAAAAAGAATATTTGTGAATTTATCCTGTTAATATTCAACATATTACAGTGTCATAAAAATTTGTGACTATTTCTAATGCCTCAATTTCATTATGAACACTTTCTTTGGTAACTAAAGCAGATAAATATGTTTTAGGTTATGTGCCTCCAATTGCTATGATATGTATGGAAACTCTACATAGAGAAATCTGAACGTGTCCTCCTAGCAGTTTATTTTCATAACATTTAGAGCAATCTTAGACATTTTTTATGTTATATTTTCATGCCTGATTCTAAGTTTTCCTGAATATATTAATCCTGTTGTGATATGAATCACTTGTAACAAAAACCAAGTACCTAAATTTCAGTACAGAGGAGGCAAAGCCAAAGTGAATACACACATATGCTCTTTCAAATAAAACTATTGATTGATGCTTTCATGTGCAGAAGCTTCAGTGACAGCTTCTGTCAGAGGAAAAGCCATGCTCACACCAGTACAAAATGTGTTTGTTCATTACTTTTAACTCTTCTTATGTCTATGTGCTATCTAGAGGCAACAAAATATGTTTGTGGTTTAAATATCTAATCAAAGAACAAATGCTGCCACATGATTTTCAGAGACCATGTTTGACATTGGATTAATGCTAAACAACTGAACCACTTTTACTCAATCCTTCCTTTGAAGAGCTGATCATCATTTCAAAGCTTACACCGTGTTAATTCAAAAGGGCTGTTGATGAGCATGTTTTGAATAAGCATTATAAAATGTTCACAAGGGATTAATTCCACAGGAAAGCAGTGATCAATCAGACATCAATTCCCCTATCCCATATTTTTTCCATAGATGGTGACAAAAAATCCCACTAGAGATTACTAATACAGTCAGTGAAGACGAATCTCTGAATTCTAGGTATTGATAAAGTTATTTATAACAGATTCATCAGCCATTAGGTGACACTGGGGAAATTAATAGTGTTCAATAATCCTCATACTTTTCCAGTGATAGTGAAAATGTGCTGGAGTGTAGTAAAATCATCTGGGACAATTCAGTGGAAGAGGCAGATTTTGATATTCCAAAATATGGAATGGGATGGAATGAGATGATCTTAATGTGTCTTCCCACCCAAACCATTCTGTGGCTCCTTGGATTGAAGTTATCAGGAGTTATGTAGTAGAAACAGTTTTGCTTCTCAATTTAACAAATCCCTCTCATGGCCTTTTGTAGACCAGGCTGAAGGTTTTACAACTCTATGTATCTAGTTCCTTCACAGAAAACAAATATTTAAGCAGAAATAGTCTGATGTAAATCAACTGTGCAATCAACTCATAGGTGATGACATTAAATATGATTTATGTATATGATACTTGATTATTTGAACAACAATCACAAAGCCAGGACTGGACTTCACCGTCTCTGTGGCAAAAACCAGTCAGATTTTAGAGAGGATATTGTGACTCTTTCTAAGCCCACAGACACAGTGCACCACTCTGTCACCTGGGAACAAAATTTCCTGCTGAAATAAAAGAATCAGTGACCACAAAGTAACTCTCAGGAACACCAAGAGCTGTCTTTTTGTGGCTCTCAGCTGTTTCATGTGATCATGGAACATAGTGAAGTGAATATTTTTACCTTGAGTTCCTTTGAAGATCCATTTTTAATGAGAAAGAAGAGGTAACATATGTAAATGACACAAAACAATGCTGCCTAATCTTGTCTGAGAGGGACTGAGCGTTCTTCAGACAGCAGTGACTGCTATGATTTACTTCAAACATCTGCCCAAAATCGAGCAGCCTTTCAGTAAGGGATGGGATGAATAATGTCTCCCTCCTGCACGTGCTAGGCAGAAGCCAAGTTGTTTAATTAACTCAGACTCTGTGCTTTGGGCTGAGTTGATGTGTCTGCTCGAAACACTTGTTTATTTTTAGAATGCTGCTTTATTCTAATGCTTATTATTTAAAGAAACAAAGTTAAATCAAAACTCAGTTTCCTACTTCATTTAAAAAATTCCCTTTTTACCTGGTCCTTTTACCTCCTTCCAAGACCTCCTCAGGGGAGGCTATAGATCATAGACTGTATAAAACTTTTGAGACAACAATTCACTTTGGCTAAAAGCAATTTTTTTCAAGAGTAAATTTAACAGTCATGAAGCTGCATCTCAAAGAGCTGGAGTTTGAGAATAATGTTTCCAATCAGTTTAATTATATGCTACCAAAATACAGATTTCTTGTGAAGGCATCTTGCAACCTTTTCTGGATAATGATACTATGGAGTAACATTTCAAACATTTTGACTGCATAATAAAGAAACAGAAGCCCCAGAACCAAGGAAATAATGAAAATAAAATTTGTTAAAAACCAGAAATTAATTTCTTTAAAGCAGAACTAATTCTGTGCATTTGTTCAGAGTTAAATGCTTATATCCAAATACTCATTTTGGCAAAGTAGCCTTCATTAATAGGTTAATTTTTGGGCAATTTTATAGAAAAAATATAGAACTCCTGGCTGTCTCAGATCAAAATTTGTGTTAAAAAGAAAAGATTTTTCAACAAAGCTTCTCTGTATCACTGTTTTAATTCAGCAAAGTTGCCTTTGAAATTAAAATGTTCCTATTTATCCTTCTAATAGTTTCATTCAAATGAAAAGAGAAGTACATTTTAATATGTCATAGTTGGAAGCAGAGATGAAATGGCAAGACAAATAATTCTCTTATGTGTATCTATTTCCTTTAGCTTTCTGCATGAAATAAAGAAAATCTGAAAAAACACAAAACAACATAGTGACATATAAAATCAACGTGCTACCTCACCAGGTCGTACATCACCTTTTAAGTAAGAAAAAAATCTTTGCAGTCCATCCTTCTCCCTAGATCCCAGAATGCCAGATTAGTTAAGAATACATTCATCCCCTTCTCCTGACTACTTTTAACATGAAGAAAAGCAGCATTTTTTGTGAATTTTATTCTATGTTTTTTCCATATTCTGAGCCCCTGTTGACTTAAAGCTGGCTCAGGATGTCTCAGAGGTGTGTGTAAAAATCAGTTTTGACCCCTCTGTGGGCAGGCAGGGTTTGGCACAGAGGGCAGCTGCTCCCAGGGGTGCACCCATGCAGCCCCCCCAGTGCAGCCCCTGCTCTGCTGCCTCCCATTTCCCCCCAGCTGGTCCCAGCTTGGCTCTGCTCAGCTCTGATGTGGATAAAATGGGCAACAGGGATGTGGCCCTTTTACCCTCCCCTACCCCAAGCAGTCCTCTGCAGCTGCCAGCTTTGCCCATGCCTACAAACAGTTTTGATTTGCCTAAATTCTCCCTGTATTTATTTCCAGAGTTAATGCCCAGAGTCAGAGGATCACACTGGGCTTTGGCTGAAGTCTCTTTATTTCACTGGGCTCTACAGCCCTGCACTGCTGGAATCCAAGTTTATCCAAGGCCATGAAAGATCCCCCTCACTTCAGGGAATAATTTCCCATCCACAAATGTGAGGCCCTGGGGGGAAATAAAAGGATTATTTGGTATCAGCTACACCTCTGTGTCCACCCCTGACTCCCTTTGGAAAGCAGCTGTCTTGGGATCAAGTGCTGTGTAGTGTGATGGTTAATTAGGGATTTGGAAATTCTTGCTGGATGTTGTGCCTGGCTCACCTGGCATTGCTATACATTGTGTATCAATACAGGATGGGTTAACACTCTCATCTCTTCAACCAGCACTTTCTTCTGAAGTTTCAGAACCATCCTCCACATACCTCTTTTTGCATCAGCATGTTTCTGTTTCATGTTTCTTAAAGAGAACCTTTAGCTTTCTAGTTATGGTAACTATAAGCAGAGCTGTCCTTTGTCCCCAGTGCATGGGAAAACAGTGCCATTCCCAGCAAATGGGATCCATGGATCTTAAACCTCTCCTCATCAGACCAGAACATTTGTGTGCTTTGCACAGTGGAAGGAGGCTGCAGCAGTGTGCCCAGGGCACTGCAGAACAGCAGAAAGCAGAGCTCCAGCACAGAGATCCAAACTCTGCCTGGGAGAAAACACGAGGTCCACCTGCTCAATTATCCTAATTTATCCTAATTCTCCCATACCACCTGTGTCCTTTAACCTTCTACAGTCGCTGTAATTTCTCTATGTGTGTATAGCCTAAACAGGTTTCTACTTTACAAATCAAAAATGTGAACTGCTTTAACAGAAACCTCCATTTATTTTGTGAAAGGCATGGAGAAACTTGTAGCTGAACCTTGGCTTTAGTGTGAATGTTTCTTTTCCCTGTGCTCCTTGTGCATCTCAAAAATCAGATTCAAGACTAGAGCCATTGATGTGAAAATAAGATTTCAGTGAGTTTAGCCATTTTAAAATTGATTATTTTCTCCTTTTGTAAATGATGTCTGATTTCCTAACTTCCTTACTGAACAATTCTTCACTGGGATTTATTTTTTTTCCATTATGATGTTTTTAACAGTTCTAACTTTGGCTGAGTAGTGACTGTGTTACAGCATGACACTGTGTAGCTGAGAATACTTTAGGAAAAATTAAAGTTACAATAGAACCTAATATACTACATTGTTATCACAGGAGAGATAGCTTGACTCTAAATATCCTTCCTCTGTTGCCAAAATAAATCCAGTTACTCTCTGTCTCCACACACTAGAATATTTTCTACAACTACTATATTTACTTCATGCTAATAAACGCTGTTGCCAGGGAAACAGCCCCTTTTCCCACTAATCAAGATGTGTTTAAAAAGCAGTAACTTTCAGAGATTATAGTGGTTAAAAACTTGTCCTTGTAGATAGGAGACTTTCGTCTTCAGGCCATCTGACTGATTTGATGCTCAGGTGAGGTACCTGGCCTCTTAAAGAATTCATCAGGATTTGCCTTTTTTACCCCAAGGAAATATTTAATCCATCTTTTTCTTCCAGTGGAAAAAAAAAAAAAGTAATTTATCTCTTGCTAAAATATCTAGCCTGATTAAACCATGCCTTGGTATGCAGGCAGCAGAGCTCTTTCTGCAAAACCTGAGTGGCTTCACTGATGACTCTCACACCTCAAAGGCATGTAACACACACATTAATTTCTGTGGATTCTTTTACAGGCTGAAAGAAAACCAAAGAGCTCTAGGAACCTTCCCTGAAAATAAAACATCAGAGAATGATAAAAAAGAGGAAGATATTTTCTTAGCTGCTGAGGTGGCCAAGCTCACCTCTTTCTTTGTGTTTTCCACATGACTAGCCCATAGAATTAATTACTTAACTAATTATTATTACCATTATTATTATTATTGTTATTATAGTTATTGTTACTGTCATTATTATAATCCAAGGATTCTTTAGCTGGGGTGACTCTACTCCCCAAGGGGACCCTCAGGGGCTCATTCAAGGCTGGGAGTTCAGTAGCAAGCTGGGCAGCCAAAGTGATGTTCAGCAGTGAGCAAAACTGAGTATTTGTGACAATCCAGCTCTAATTGGAGCTGACAATGTTTATTTTTCGGAAGGAAACTTCAGATGACAAGAGTGGTTCCATTTGTACCTCACTAAAGTCAGATCTTCCTCCTAGGACAGTGTTTGCCCTCTGTGTTAATACAGTAATTGTTTCTTCAATTCATTCTCTTTATGGACAGATCAGATGTCAGGAATAAGGAAATAATTTAGACACAAAATGTTAAAATTAAACATCTTAGTCTCTGTTTGCTAAAGCCATTTTACATTTGCTTTACAGTCAGGGCTTATGAATATTCATGGTAGGAAAGAATACTCATTGCTGCTTGTGTAGGCACACAAAACCACTTCTAGGAAGAGATTAATTCTTATTGCCTTTCATCTGTGTTTTCAGTCCTTAAATTAGGCAAAAATTAATTAAATTAATTTAAATAAATGGCATGGAGAGAAAATAATGCATGATTGGATAAGTTCTCGGTCTGATAAATCCATAGAGTTTTCTCTCTCTTTTTCAAAGGTCTGTAGGCTTATTTCATATTCAAGGTGAACTGAAGGAAAGTAAAATTTTAAGTTCTAGTGGTGTAGATACATGTACAGCAGGTATGTCACTTTTGGGCATGGAAGGATACATTGGCTGAGAATCTGGTGAGCCTTTGTCGAGTTCTGAATAGATCTGATGAATTCAGAGAGATATACTGCTAAATTTTAATAATGTAAGAGAGGGAAGATGGGATAGCTATGACAACCAGGATTCCTAACATTAAATCTGGAGCAAATGTGACAGTCAAAAAGACCTGGAATTCCTCTTTCCTAGACAAAATTGGCTATTGCTGCTGCAGTTGGAGAAGCACAGAGCTGGGATTTGACTCGGAATCCACTGAAATAGTAATTTTGTGTAGGACAGAGAGGGTGAGCTCCCAGTTGGGGACTGCCAGATGTGAAACCCTGGGCCACCCCCAGCTCTTGAGCTGCTCTCTCTGAGGGTTCTAACGTGAGCTGCTGTGCCTGTGCCCAGATTTAACCCTGTGCTCCCTCCAAGGAGGAGCAGGGAGCTCCCTCAGCTTGTTCCTGATGCAGCCCTCAAACCTTGCCTTTGCAGAATTAGGCAGCCTTTAGCAGGCAGCTGGATAATTAACAGCAAATCCTTTGTGTGCCACCACAGCAGGACTATCAAGGACACAGAACTAGACTAAACAGGCTAATTTTTAAATGGACTTGTCCCCTGTCCAAGCCTCACAAGACCTGTGTGAATGATTCCACCTGTGTAAAGTACAATAAAAGTATTACTGTGCTGTCAGCATTAGGAAGATTTATGCAGATTTTAATGGGCAAAATTCTGGCTCAAGTCTGGGCAGCAGTTCAGGAGAGTTTAAATCAGGGCAAAACATGAGGCTAGGTCCAGAGCAGAGTAGCTAATATCACATCCTACCCTCAAACCTGCTGACAAGGTGGCAATACATGTCTATAATATTCTGTAACTCTTGTAATGTGCTGTCACATTAATACAGTGATTGTTAACAAAATAATATTTCAATTAACATTATCATCAGAAAGAATACATATGTACTGGTTTGAAGCTTAAAAATGTAGAATAATATGGGCCTAAGAAAAAAATGTATTTTAGATTTTTTTTTTTTTTTAAACAGACACACTTTTATTTACATATATAAAATTTCTCAGCTTATTCAAATGCCTCATGACACACCAAAGTTTCTTCTCTGGTGCTCTGATAACACTGCTAGGTTAACACAGCAGCCATGTACTGTGGCAATTAGAACATTTTTATACTATGTTAGAAACTAAAGTGGCTCCCTGCTGTAGACAGAGGCAGAATCCCTGTACTCAGTATTCAGATTTTTCCATAAGGTACCTCCAGGTTATTCAGTATTTCTCTACAGTTCATTTCCTTCACTTACTCGTGCTGCAGGAGATTTGCCTCTCATTCTCAAGGAAAGAGAAAATAAGATTAAAACAAATATTTACATTGAATATTTGGGGGTATTTCATATTTTCCTTGCTTATTAAATATTTGTACCTTCAGTTTTACCCATGATGGCAGATTTCCAGTTTCCCAAGGAATGTCTTCATGTTAGTTATAATTTACTTGGCAACTAATATATATTATGTAGGTTGTAGCATGTAATTTTTCATTATATCCATGTAACTGAGTTTATTTCTTATTGTTTTTTATGTGGATCTGACAGTTTTGATCAATTAATTCTAGTTTATATGTAACACATCCAAGTTCACTAAAAGTCTGTCAGAAAAAAGCAAATGTTAAGTATCACATTGCCATATGAAAGGCAAAAAAAAAAAAAAAAAAAAAAAGCATCTCAAACCAATATTTAGTTAAAGCTTTAGGCAAAGAAAATGTCCCAAA
>JANRGV010000084.1:65905931-65947913 GCA_024734035.1 Alethe castanea
ATAAAGATGATTGCCCCAGCTGGTTTAAAGCTGGCCCATGAGCAGATAATGTGTGCCAGGAGATCAGGGTCACTGCCCCAGCTGGCTTCAACAGATGGGGACAGAACACACATTTCTGATCACATCCTGTATTGCAACCCAAGACACCTGGTTATCTGCAGGGAGTAGAAAGAGCTGAATGCTCTCCCCAACAATGACTATCAGTCATTTTTTCTTTGACAGTCCCAGCATCGGGTGGGATCACAGCTCTGCGTGGCTCATTTCTGCCTCAGTGATTACCTGCAATGGTTAAAACAGGGGTGAAATTGGCTGTCATCCCCAGAAGCTGCTGGCTGACATATTTGAGCCTTTTAAGCAGGACCCACCATTGCTTATATTTTTATTGACAAGTGCCCAGTGTAAAATTTGGCTTTCGTTGAAACGCACTGAGTTTGCAGAGTCAGGACTGATATATGGCTGCAGGAATTAGACCTAGAGAAGACAATTTAAATCATTTAATATATATAGCTTGGCTGCAATGAAGGACTTTAAAGCCCATGGGGATGGACACACACACCATCAAAATATGGCAGATATCAAAATACATATATTTTTAGGAATCGTGTACTGCTATTTCTCTTAGTTTCCTAAAATGCGGTATTGCTTATTCATTCACTTGCTGAATAATTGTGTTAATTGGAGCATCCTCAGAACTTTTTTAACAATTTCTTATTATGGATTTGGAAGTGCTCAAGTGCTTTTGACAGATAATTGTGTTTTAAAATTTAAATACTTTTATGATGAATTTTTGAGGAAGGTGGTGGTTTGATTAAAATTTTAAGAGCTCTGATTATGCAAAAATGTGAAAAGTATTGCATACATTTGTAAGTGATTTCTCAATAAAATTTAAACATTATTTTCTTTGAAAAGAGTGCATTGGGAATTTGAGAGTAACTTCCACTTTTTCTTTTGAGACTTTGACATGTTTATATGTCTATTTACAAATACATCTATCTATGGCTAATATCTGAAAATAGTTTTTGTCTGGTTTGATTGGTGTTGTAGCATTATATTTTTTATGGTAGGCTGTTTTGTTGTTGTTTTTCTTTGGCAACATGAATGATTTAATTATCCAGATTCTCTAAATCTGTAGTAAACTTAATGTTATTCAGACAGTATGGCAGAGCAAGAAACTCATATACTCAAATATCAGCAAACCTGATTAAATGCAAATCACCATAAATTTAAATATCTCAGTGGAAAGATGTAGTGAAAGAAATGCATCCCAAACAGCTGTTTCATATGGACTGCTGAGGAGTGAACATCACCAAGCCCCAAAACTGCCCTGGCACTATGTAAAGCTTGAAATTAAGTTCTTGATCTGTTGATGGGCTGTGATAAACACAAGCCAGACATTATATTCCTATTTTTTTCCCCTGCTCTTGTGGGATTTAGCTTGTTGCAAACCATCTAGAGATGATGTTTAGAAATCAAAGACCAGAGGTGGGAGGCAAGTGGAGGGGATTCATGAGCCATTTAAGGGTTCAAAGACCAGTCAGAGCTTGTATTTTGCAGATCTCTTTACAGCAAATGAAAAAAATTACTAAATAAACCAAAAAATATACATTAAAAATGTATTTCCTCCCATTCCTTTATTGATAAAATAGAGAATACATTTCCACCTGGAGCTGATCACTCCAGAGGGGCCTCTGCAAAAAAACTACCTTTCCATAGTGTGAGAACTCAGGTTTCTTGGCACAGTGGAGGAGAATTAGGAGATTCCCAGACAGGGATCCCATGGCTGAGAGATCAGAGGTTTTTTGACATAGGAACTTCCTTGAGTCAACTAAATTGTTCCAAGGCCAGAAAAAACCCTGCAAAGGGTTAGGAAAAGGTCTCACTGCACAATGGTGTTGAGTGATGTGCTCCTGTCACTAAGACACCAACTCTGGGAAAAAAATGCTGACCCTTTTTCTAAACACTGGCTCTATACTGCAAATGTCTTTCTAATGCAGCAGTGAAAATACACCAGTCATGAAATCAGCCACATGTTCATGGGGCTGCTGCCTCAAACAGCAAAAGGATTTTCTCAGTGAGGGTTGCTAAGAGATTGCTTTCATGTCTGTGTACTTAGAGCACTCAGACCTGGATGAATGAAGCTCAGGTTCCAGCCCTGCCTGAGCTGAGAGAGGAGATGATGAATTGCTCACTCAGAACTGCACAAACTGGGTTTCTGAGCCTGAACCTTCAGCACCCCTGGCGTGATACACAGTGCTGAGTGAGATAACTGCCATGAGATTTACATTTCCACTCTGTTTTGGTTATTCATTTTTGGCTGTTCATCTTGATGTCTCCACTCTGAGCACGTGAATTAAGCTGCTGGATGTGTTAAAGTGATCCAAGAAATAAATACAGTGAGCTGTGTGTCCTTGTTTGTGTATAGGATGAGTTACATTCTGTGCATCCTGGTAGATGTCCTTCATCAGGGTGTCAGATATCCCAGAAATTCACATTACTTGGAAGTCAATACAGTGCCAAGAGAAGAGTAGGAGGAAAGGCCCAACATAATTTGTCACTGGGGATGCAAGAAAGGAAAGAACGGAAAAACAAAACGAAGCCTACAAAACCAGCTGTCCTGACAATGGCTATACTCTTATTCTAGGACAACTGAAAAGCATTGAGAGAAAATTGCCAAAGATCAGAGGAATACCAAAATGTGGAAAAATAAAAGAAAGGCTGGCAGAGCACAGTATTGACATTAGGAACAAGGATAAACAGCAAGTAGCAACAAGAAAAGACATACAAGGAGTTCCTATGAATGACAAAATATCCCGGATAACTCCATTAGAAGAAAACTTACAGAAAAAAATCCTTTTATTTTCTATTATCCAGTTTTTTTTTTTTTTTTTTTTTTTTTTTTTTTTTTTTTTTTTTCTTCCCTTTTCCCTTTTTTTTTTCCCCACCTCCCTCCATAAATGTTTTTGGCCAATGTTTTCTGTAGAATATGAAATGTTAAACCTCTCATTGAAATAGTTTACACTGCAGTGCAAAATAAATTTGTATTTATGAAACTTCATCAATACAGATATATTATTCACACAGATGTTTAACATACCCACAGAAAAGCAGATGAAAAGGACTCTGAGTTGGAAAATAATCCACCCAGACACTGTGAAGTGTAGGAAACTGTTTTTGTCCAGCAACCAGAGATTGGCATCCCCATATTTTTTCCACTAGAAGGTATAATTTTATCATAAAATTGAATGGCAATTTTTTTTTCCCTGACATGGTTCTGACTAATTCTCGGCTGAATATCACAGAATGGTTTGAGAGTGAAGGGACCTTTAAAAGTCATCTAGTCCAGCCCCTCTGCTGCAGGCAGGGATAATCTTTCAGTAGAACAGTTTGCTCCAAGTCCTATCCAATGTGACATATCCTAGGATGGAGCATGAAAAATTTCTACATAAAATCTCTTCCAGTGTCTCACCACCCTCAGAGTAAAGAAATTCTTCTTTAGGTCGAATCTAAATTTTCCTCTTTGAAGTTTAAAACAATTGTCACTTGTCCTATTGTTAGAGGTCCTGGTAAAAAGTTCCTCTTGTCCTTTTAAATCCAGATTAAACATCAGAATGCTGCTCTGAGGTGTACCCAGAGGCCTCTGTTCCCCAGACTGAACAGCTCAGACTCTCAGTCTTCACAGGAGAGGTGCTGCAGCCTCCAGAGCATCTTTGAGGATGTGCTCAAACAGGGCAATGCCTTCCTGCTGTTGGAGACCCCAGAGCTGGACACAGTGCTCCAGGTGGGATCCCACCAGGATTTTCATCCTTCCATCCAATTTTCATCCACCTCCACCCCCAGGTCCTTCTTGGCAGGTCTGGTCTCAATCCCCTCATCACCCACTCTTCACTGGTGCTGGAGACTGCCCCCACTCTGGCACTGCCCCCACTCTGGCACTGGCCATGTGGAACCTGAGGAGTTTGTCCTGGGACCAATTCTTGAACTTTGGAATGAAAGTGACTTGCTGCAGTCTTATAACAGCCTACTAATTTTTACAATCTTTTTTTAAAACTTGGTAACAGATGTATCAATGCTTTATTTACTGGTTGCTGCTCAAAGGCTGTTTTCCAAACAGAATTGTTCATTTCTAGAGCTATATGTAAGGCTATCATTAGAACATTATATTTTTTTTTGAGAAATGCTGTACTAGAGAAGCTTCATGTGTAGAATTTTTATTGATAACATTGAACCAATTTCAATGTGGGGCTTTTTTTCACTGACAGTCTAACAGCATAGAATCAATAAGTTTATTGCTTTTTGAGGTCAGCTAACTCAATTTATCAATTTAGAGGCCACTTGCTAGGAGGTCACTTAAAGACAATCAAAAGAAAGAGTAAAGAAATAGACTGGAATCCTTTTTTGGTGCCAAAACTTATTCCAGAGAGCTCTTTCCAAAGATGGCTTATGCAACAAGTTACATAAAAGGCAAGATGCCAGTCCATGGAACTTGTTATAATACTCTAATAAATAGGAAGAAATAGCTTGAACTCCTTCCTCTGTCTAAGTAAAAAAAAAAATAAATAAAATACTGTATTTCTTTCTATCAGACTGTTCACATTGCTGCCACCATCGCAGCTGTTGGCAATATAAAGCAAAAACAGCCTAAAACTATTGTGCTACAGAGAGAAGCACATAAACATCATAATCTCAACTGTTTTGATGCATACACCAGGACAGACCTGCCAGCATCTCTGCAAGAACAGAGAATATTTTCTATGCTGTACAGAATTGACCATTTGAGATTGTCTGGCCTCCTTGGAAGTGTAAAAACTGCCACTGTCTAGGACCAGACTCATTCCCCAGTTGGAGCCAATGCCATCAGGAACACCAACAAACATTCCAGAGACTTCAAGTGCATTATTGAGGTTGAAGTCTCTTCACTAGACATACAGACAATAAAGGTAATAAATATTTAGCCATATATGTTGTCTTTGTGTTCAAAGATGACACAGACATCCCTGCAGAGCAATTCCTCCCTTCCTAAACTATTCAGTGTCAGATAACTTACCTTTTAGGGGTGCCTATACTTGGGATGAGAAATTACATTTAAAGTGTGAAAGGGTAAAGCATTTTCACCTTTCCCAGCTGAAGCAAATGTATGTTTGAAATTCCCTTTCAGCAAAGAAAATCCATGCAATGAAACATGAGGCAGACACATGGCATTGGAAAAATGAGCACAAAGGCCTCTTCAGTCCAATTCATTATTGTTTGAGGTAAGAACTAATAAGGACTCTCTTGTTATGTGACACATCAGGGAAACTTCATAACAGATAATGCTGTCATCCTGGAATTCTGTGTTTGCTATTTGATCAGCAGATGGTGGTGATATGATTGCCAACGACATAGAAAAGAGACCAAAACTTCAGGAACTAAGAATTTACAAACTGCAGATTTCAGTACGTGTTCAGGTGCTTTTTCTTCATCCTTCAAAAAGCGGGTTGTAAAATTTCTGAAATATGCATTACAAGATTGTAGTGGAAACCTGCTGAATATTTCATTTTCAATCGTCTGAAGAAGCAGAGTTACAAAAGAATGTCTTTAAGCTGAAAAATGTAGTGTTACAAGCAGAACAACCCAATTTGGGAAATGCCCAATGCTTTTCTTCCACTTTTTTGTTTCCAAAGTGGACACTTTCAGCAGCTGGCTCTGCAGTTTCTATTTTTTAATGTTCTGTAAGATCCTCTTTTCTGAATAGTGCTTCCAATTGCTGGTCACATCATCTGAAGAGAATTTTTTTTACTTCTGGGTAGCAGAATAGGTTTTCTCAAAGAAATTCTGGCTGCAGACAGCTTTGCTGTGGCTTTGGAATCATCCATAGAAGGTCAGGTATGCAATGGACAAATTTCAGGGCTGTCCAGAACTGAACAAACTGGTTACTTGTGATATTATCATGTCATTCAGGCCTGAGTATAACTCAAATATAGTTTAATTTATCTAAGTTTCAGCCACTGCTGAGGGAAGAGATCGAGCAACTTAACTCTGGAGTTGCCTCCTGCCAGTAACCACAGAGGGGAATTTGGAGGTTTGGCTTTGAGTAGAAACTTCTAGAAACTTTTAGAAAAATGAAACCAGGTGAGATCCATCATGTACTAGATACAGAAATCATCAGTGGCAAACTGCTTTGCCTTGTACTCAAAAGTACATTGATATGAACAATTAAACACACACTATTAAGTGCTTTTTTTTCTTTTGTCTGAATTTTGGTAAATCCCAATGGTTTTATTGCCTATCTTTTGGTACTGTGGGCATTGCAGCAAAAAATTAGACATCTTTTGTAAATCAACAGTTCTAGGGCTTGATCCTCCATTAAGTACCACATCAATGAGCTCAGCAGTGTGATTATATCACATGCAAGAACTCATTTTCATGTCATTGGTTTCATACTAATTTCTTTTCTATTTGAACAAATACCTTTTGGCTTTATTAGGAGAAAAAGTAAACAAGGACTTCTTAATTTACCTTCTTTGTGACATTCATTACCCTGCACAGTTCTGTAACATCCTATATAAATCACCTCAAAACTGAGCATTCTTCCTATGCCCTCAAGAACTTCATCAGGCTTCTTTGGTTCCCTTCCATTTGTGCTATGCATTTTTGAGACGAGACAGTGGAGAAGGAGCAGTGCTACAAAAGGCTGAGCCAGGAAAGCATGTGATGATACTATTACAGTTTTAAATTTGGTTTCTAGACCTTCTCTAAATGTCTTTATGTTTTGTTTGTTAAGTTTCAGTTACACAAAGTATTACTCCTAAAGACTACAAAGACTTTTTCTGTAACGATTTGAGGTGCACTCTAAATAGGTTCCAGTGTATGTTTGCTACCTTTTCATTGTTTATTACCTTTCTCTCCACAGTTGAATGCTCAATTGCAGTTGTGCCACACTTACCTTAAAAATATCTAAAATTTCTATTTTAGTTCAACTCTATAGGTTAATAGGCTTAATGTAGTAGAGAAAAACACATGATCTGCACAAAAGAACTATGCACATTAGAAGTCAGCTCCCTCCACCAAATAGCACCAACTTGACCTGAATCTTCACTGACAAATGTTTCTCTAAATGTTTTTTTTTTTGAAACTCCAGTTAAGAATGCTGCAATATTTTTGCACAGACTTGCCTGGTGTTTAATCTCTGTTAATGTAGAGGCAGAAGCAGAGGCTCAATGGTACTTGTTTCAATGCAGTGAGCATTTTTATTATCTTTATCAAAAACAATCTGAGCACATGAAGATTGCATTTCTTCACTCTGTTCTTTTTCTTGAAAAAGACCTCTCTATTCTCTCAGCCTTCCATCACAGAAAAAACATATATGGCAGTGGATCACAGCAGTCCTGGTGATCTTGAAAATAATAATCAGTAATTTTACTGGAGCTCTCTGATAGATCTCACACACTTATCTGTCCTTTACTGACTCAGAAAGTGTTTGTGCTGTTGAAAATGTTCCATCTTCATGTATAACACTGATAATTTATATTCACACCACATTAAAAGAAGTATACCTACAAATGTTTGTGCCATGAGGAAGTGTAGAACAAGGTTTTTAAATGCATATGGATTTGGGATATGCTCCTAAAATGGATTCACAAAGTTAAGTTGCCTGATCCCGTTTTTCCCTCCTTGTTACAAAACATCAGATATTGAGGGAGAAATTGCAATGCCTTAAAATCTAGGAATGCTCAAAACTTAGGGAACACCTGCAAATTCTGAAGTTATTCTGAGGAACTCACAAACATAAGGGCCTAAACACACAATAGATTTATTACTGCATTTATCAGTTTTCTGTAATTTGTGATGTGAAAAAAATTTCCTCAGTTTTAGAGGAAGTGAATGTTCCTGCTGCTTTGAGAACTCACTTGTGCAGCTGAACATTGAAACAACAAGCAGCAACTCATAGGAAGAAAAAATATCTCCAACCATTGGTTTCAGGGTTTTGTTGCAGGGAAAGGAAAGGTTCACTAAGTTTCTAAGGAAGTTAGAGAAAGCAATTGGAGTTTAAAAAATTACCTGAAAATTACAGTGTGAAAGACACAGCAGTCTTGAAATGCCCTTTTGCTATTCAAAACTCTCAGGGCTTCTGCTGATTGTGGGTGATAGACTCATACTTATTTGCATTTACATTAGAAAATGCACGTTGGTTTCCAGTAGCTAAATTACTGTACAACCTTCATGCTTTTTTATGTCTCATAATTACAGGAAAAGGCAAATATTATACACATGACATAGGACAGCAAATAAGAATGTAATTAGTTTTATTCAGGCTGATTGTATTAGCTAGAATGTTTTCTTATACACAAGGAAAAACTGAACTTCAAAAAAGCTTCTAGGTTAGGTTTAATGGTTACATCATCTTGGCATAGAAACTGTCTTGCTTTGTCTGCTCATTCATTTAAAAGTACCCAAAAAGGGACACTAATCCCTCTTTTCATAAGTAGAAATTTAATATAATTATGCTAGAATTAAAGCTAACATCTTTCTGTTTAATCTTAGGCTATTCGTTAGCAGAGATGGGATAATATAGAGAGAAAGCATCTGAAATGTAACAAGCACCTGTGAATAAAGGGAAATTAAGGCTGCTTTCAGATGACTGTACAATAAAAATCATGGAATTCACACCATGAGAAAGAGATGCACAGAATTATGCAATACTATAGGAAATATCACTTTGTGTTCTAGGCAGAGACCTCAGATTGTATATGCTGTGATGACAAACCCTAGAAGAGATGAAAAATTGTAGCTTCCCATGCATTATTATTGTCCTTTCCACTCATGGTCAAAATGTGGCTGATACTGTAAAGAAAATTCACAGTAGTGTAGATTAAGCATATGAGCTGAGTCTGTAAGTAAATGGGGCTGATACCTCCATTTCTACTCTATGGAGGACTCCAGAAAAAAACCCCATGGCTCCGTTCTCTCTGATGCTCACAGGCTTCTGTCCAGCATCAGGATTTAATGCTTTGAGCACATCCCTAATTCAAACTCTGCCAGCAAGAGTTTGTGAGCTCAGCATATGCCCAGTTTTATGATATTAAAAACAAGCCCTTGATTTCTTCTAAACTATTTATACACTCTCTGAGCAGGCAGAAAAGTTTATCCTAAGAGTGTGGGCCCCTTGGCACACCCATGCTCCATAGGGCAGGATCTCCTGAAGCAAAGGAACCATTTTAGTGCAGATTTGTAGAAAAGAATGAGCAAATCTTAAGCAGTTTCCTTCTGCTGCCATAAGGTGGGAGGAAATTTGCCCCAACAGGAATCTCCTGCCAATAATGTTTATGCTTTTTTCTTTTTCTTCACATTAAAGCCTTATCTAAGGTCTTCACCTGTGTAGGAACCCCTGTGCAGAAACTGCACAAATAGAACAGATGAACAAAACTCTCCTGCTGATAGAGACAGCAGCACAGGAACACGACTTCTGCATGTAATAAAATACACATTGGCCTGGGGTCATGATAATCTCAGGCTTAGCTGTCACCTTCTATGCACCCTGAAAATTCACTCTTGCAAAGGAAAAATCGTTTCCCTGCCACCCTGTAACAGATTTTATAAAAATAGCAGTACCATGACATTAACTTCACAGAGAGGAAATTGGAACTCAGAAAGGTTTATTAATTTGCCTTTAGAATGACTGCATGGCACAGTAGCATAATTCTTGGAGTTATTTTACAACAGTAAATAAAATAGCACTAAGTGCATTCTCTGGCCCCATGGCAGGAAGCACAGAAGAGTTTAATGGTGGCTGAACTCTCTTCTCCCAGAGAACAGGGCCCAAAATTGAGCACCAGGATTTGAGGTACAGCCTCACCAGTGCCCAGCACAAAGAGACAATCCCTGTCCTGGTCCTGCTGGCCACACAATTGCTGATACAGGCATGGGGCATTGCCCTTCTTGGCCAGCAGCCTGCTGCACTTCCAGCAGACATCTGGAGTTGCAGTTTCCCATGGGAACAGGCAAATATTTAAGAGACATCCTAAACATGTCCTCTCCATTTTTTATCCAGTATCATGTTGTACTGCCAGACTAGGAACATTTAGTTTGAATCATAACTCTCATTTAGCCAAATTTCTCGTCTGAGGAACACAACAGATCTTGGAAGGGGTACTTGGACATTCAAAACCCACAGTACTGCCATGAAGAAAGCTGGCAAAACATTCAGCTAATAAATTGATTAATGCTGTTATCAGAGGGGGCTTACCCTTAGAAAATTCAACAGATCAGGGCACTAATTTTATGTCTTCTCTGCTAAATGAGGTGTGCAAGCTGTTAAAAATTCCCCCATCACACAGAGTTTCATATCAGCCAGAAACAGATGGGGTTGCAGAATAATCAAACATTTAAGCAGATGCTAAGAAAATTCATCAGCAGTGAACCAAAACATTGGGATAAATTGTTACCTTTTGTTTGGTTTGTCTATTGGGAGGTCTCTTAATCATCAATTGGTTGTTCCCCATACCTTTCCAAAAATACTCAGGAGGCAAACGCTCTAAATTTCTGTAGTTTGCAAATTATCTGACATTTGGCAGTCTCACATTTTCACCCAGATAACATCCTTCATAATTATACTGTTCAAATATGTAAATCAAGGCCCTGATCCTGCAGATAGATCAACATGGCTGGAAGGATATAACATGTACATGAATGACAGCAATAGTTCCAAACTGGCAATCTTTATGAAAAACTGATGCTGTAGATGGATGAAGATGAACAATTCTCAAAACAAAAGCAGTGACATTGAGACAAAGGTAATTATTAGTCTTTAGTCTCATTTATGCTTCTCTCAACCAACAACAGATTCCCTGCAAAAATTAAGAGTAGTGTTAGGACAGGGAACACACAGATTTGAACTTATTGCTATATCTTGTGTGTTCATCTCCCAGATCTGAAATTTTTTCAGCAGATCTTGGATAAGTCATTCATGGTTAACAGGCAATGAGACATTTTTATATTCAAGGTTGCTGGTTTAGGGTTTGGCATATGGGCTTGAACTGACCTCGGAGTGACACAGGCTGCTTCTCATCCTGGAAACATAAAGTTTCATGACCATTTTTTGGGGTATTTCTGTTTCTTTCTCATGCTGCTGGGTAGTAGAATGTCATTCCACTGAGTTATGTTGTCAGAAAAGTAGTGCTACTGTACTTTGGATGATTAACAAGACATGAAATATAGCTAAATCTTTCAATGCAGCTGTTTAATTTTCAGTAATACACTATATTTTACTACTCAGGAAACTACTCAGCCACTGTGAGAAAGTTTAGTTGATGATTAAAATGTCTGTAGAAATACCAATGAAACTGTGTCAAGAAAAAACATATATATATATATATATATGTACACACACATATGGTCTTTAAGAGACCCAGTTCTGTAGAAAATTATGGAAATGTAAAAAACTGTAAGATTTGGCTCTGTGAATCCTCCAAGAATGTATTAAATTAGATTCATGTATTGCATAGTTCAAATTACTCTTTGCCTACTAAAGGTTGTTGTCAAAGCTCATAAAAAAGGTTGGTCACCATCAAAATATCACAGGGAGATTTTGTGACTATAAGAAGAAAATTTGTTCTATATTGCTCTAGGAAAAACCTTTCATTTTTCACTCTCTACCCAAACAGAAACCCAGCCAATTGTTTTCTTTTACAATTATCACCTTTTTTGGGTTAGGATTTACATCTAATTAAGTTTTGTTCCTAAACGTTGTGGAGAAACTAGAAGAATCAAGAGGTTCCTCTCAGTTTTATTGTGGTAAAATGTTGCAAGAGTCAGAGAAGCAAATAGAGGAAAATAAAGATAAGCAACTGCTCCTTCAGCAAATATTCATGAATGATTCACAGATACTTCGGGTTATCATGAAATTGTAGCTTTTGGCACACAGGTAAATAAAAAAAGGAAATTAAAAGCAAAGCAAATGTGAAGTAAGATCAGGTCATCAGGATATTATTATTATAATATTATATTAGTTATTATATTATTATTGATCCGAAGCCAAGTTTTGAAAGAAGATTTGGCACCTTTTAAGGCACATTGGTAATGAAAAAGTGAAAAAAAAAAAAGAATAATTGAATTTTAAATACCTTTCAGAAAATTTAAAACTCATCATCTTTCAGATTGCACATTAGAAGTTTTAATTTTAAATTCCTGGGAAAGTTATCTTTACTGTTTAGCTTAAGTGTTGCTTCCAGATTAATATCTAATTTAAGAGCAGCTATCATTTTCCCTTTGTTGAATTTTTTTTAATAATAACAGTCTTCAAAATGGCTAAAAATATCCTTGTGATATAGCTCAATAAATGTTTGCAGATATGAATCCCATTATAGTTCATGGTGATTAAAACATGAAATAGGACTTGGTATGTGGTCTTTGAGAATTCTGTTGTAATTTGAAGCAGAAAGACCTAACATCAAATAATTGTATTTATGTCCTTTTTACCTTAGGGCTTCAAACTCTAATGGGGATAACTATAATTTTTTTCAAATGGATACTTAGAAGATATCAGAGATTTGGTTTGCTGTTATCTTCTTCTTTACTGTGGGTTTTATTAACTATTCTGACCAACACACATGCAAAGAAGGGGCTGAGATAGTGGATGTTGATGTGTTTCCAAGAGAAGAGAAAACCTGAGGGCATCTGTCTTTCACAGGATATCTACATATTTTCTTCTCCACAGCAGCATAAACAAAAAAACATCAAATGTATTGTTTAACTTATAAAGACTGCAACATGTGCCAGACTCATAAATCAGATTTCTTCGTTTATCTTTTGGTCTTGTTTGTTTGATTGGTTTTGGTTTTTGTTTTTTTGTATTTAATTTCCTTTTTTGTTTGTTTGGTTGTTGGTTTTTTGTTTTTTTTTTGGTTGGTTGGTTTTTGCTGTTGTTGTTTTGGGGTTTTTATGGGGAAAATCCATACACATACCTCAAAGAACCCAAAGGATCTGTGCCAGCTGTGGTCCCAGGAGAGCCCTAAGCATGCCCATCAATCTGCACCTACTCCAGGCTGTAGCCAGCTATAAAATACACTGTACAGGGAAGATCTTTCTCTCACTAAGCCATTCTTAAACACTTCCACAGAAGCCCAATCAACAGCTAACACAGCATTCTTCCATAAATGTTCTGAGATCTAAAGTGATTTCATTATTCATCTATGCAACATTTACTTTGTACTGAGATGGAGTAGAACACCTTGCACAGATAGACAATTAAATGTGATTATCTTAAAATTCTTCATTAATGCATTTCATTTGACTGTGACTGCAGAAATTTTTATCTTGGTTAACAGGCCCATTTTAAACCCATATTTAGTATTCGGTGGAACAGACCATAATTTCAGACAGAGGGGTTCAGTGGTTTTGCACCAAGTTGATGCACCTAAACTTGTCTGTCCTTTTCCACTGTGTAATAATGAATGGATATGGGCTTTATAGGGAGGAATATAATAATAATAATAATAATAATAATAATAATAATAATCAAACCCTTTTCTAGCTGTACAGTCACCACATGAAGCAACTCCTGGTGCTGAGGGCTCCATGCCATGAATCCAACTCACTGGAAGGAGGTGGGAGTTTTTCAGGCACTGCCAGACAGCGCTGGCGTGGCCCCAAAACCCCGCACTTGTGGTGCTTAAAAATACTCTGAACAAGGAAAGGATTATGGCAGGAGCTTTTTTAGACTCAGTCCAACCAACTCAAGCTGTGATAAGGGAGTCAGTTATTTCCTTCACCCAAATGTGTGTGCTCAGGATAGAGACTCACAGCCCTGGGATGGCAAAGTGGGAAAGATTTAATTCTCCATGAAACACTTCTCATGTCTCACAGAGAGCTCCAGTCAATGATAGCACTGACCTGTGACTCTCCCCCTATTTCTATTGTTACACAAAATTGATACTAACATTTTAATACAAAGTTCAAACATAAAGTTATTGACCATTTAAATATAAATAGGTTAAACCAAAGAGAATGTTTTTAAATAGCTTTTGGTTTGGCTTTTGTTTGTTTTTTTGTAAATGAAGCCAACACGGATTCAAAGTACCTTGCAGTAACGCTGAATTTCTTTAAAAAGCATGTTATAATCAAAAATTTCAATCTCAATGAAATGTCTTTTTCCAAAAGGCAACTGTGCACCTAAAGGAGAAAAAACTACTTACCATCTACTTACCACCTAAAATATGACCATCTGTGGCATTTAGGGACATGGTTTTTAGTGAACATGGCAGTGCTAGGTTAATGGTTGGACTCAATGATTTAAAAGATCTTTTCCAACCTGAAAGATTCTCTGGATTTTGTATCTTTGAACAAATAAGGTACTCCAATCAGAGAATTAAGATTATTACACTTTATTTCTTCCTGTGCTTTCAGAAATTTGTTAATATATTCTTCAGCTTTCTTTCTCTGTTTTCTCAAGGATTATAAAATCACATTGGCAGTAGTGTTTATTTTAATGGACACCCACACAAAACAAAAACTGGCCCAAGTTCTTTCAGTATGGATTATCAGTGCATTCAAAACCACTGGAGGAAATGGCCTTCATAAGGAAAAGGAAAAATTCTCATTCAAGAGCCTCCGCTCATCATGTAAGTAAGAAAATAGCTACAATACCAGCTTTCAAGGCAGGGTCATTAGAATCAGGCAAACTGTAGTCTGATGGATTGATTTATTTTAGCCAACTGGTCAAGAAATCAAAATCCTACAAGATGAAGCTGATTTTTCATGTGCCAATTTCAGCTGCAGAACATCAACATTCAACAAAGTTTTATATGGGGTTTGTTGGAATTGTTTTTCTCTCAGAAGGTCCTCTTGCAACTAATCTGGAATCTAGCTTGGAAGACAGTCTGAGTTATTTTTAAAACATTGATATTTCATAGTTGTTGTCTTTTTTGGTTTTTGGTATTTTGTTGGGGTTTTTTTTGGAGGGGGGCAGTGTCTATTTCTGATAACCTTTTACCCAAGCAATTGCAGCAGACAGTGATAAATATGCACAATGGTTATCAAAATTGCCATTGTTGCCACCAGGCCATGTGTTTTCCTATGCAAAAATCCCATTAAATTTTAGTGCAGGGGTATGCGACATTTTTTTGGTAAGGTAGATTCACTCCATTTCCATAGAAACAAATTATTTTTATTATAAATTAAATACATCAAGTCTGAGATGCATTGAGTGATTTTAGGATGCATCACTGTGGTTCTCTGTGCCATCAGATCCATTGTGGAAAAGACTGTGTAGGTAGATAAATCAAGGAAGAAGTAGAGTTTTTATTATAAATCTTATAAATGTCTGCCATTTACCAGTGCATTGACATGTTGAAGGGAATATCTGCAAAAACTGAGTTTAACAATATTTCAGTGTATGTTGTTGGCTCATTCATACCCTGCCATGTTCAATACTGCAGTTTTAGAAGTTCAGGATGTCAGAAACAAACTCCACATTGAACCTATGCACCCTTGCTTATTGCCTTCCAAACAAAAGCCTATTGTTAAACCCATAACTAACATAATTGCCAAAAGTGAAAATGAATAATCTGAGATGGAGAAGACAAAGAATTCTGAAAGTTAACGTTCCTATGGCAACACTGACTTGGACAACCTGCCACAAAAATTAATACTTTCTCTATTCCTTTATGGTGAGAGGTGCAGGTAGGGAGAACACTGCTGGAGTAAACATGGTCAAACACCCACAGGCTTCCTGATTAAGTATGTTCTGATATCAAACACAAGCCTGTCAAGCTCAGGTTTTTAAATATGTTCAGAAAATATGCGACTAAAAAGCACAGAGTTAAGTACTAATGCACAGTTATGTGCATTATCCTCTCAGAGTATAAATCTGTTTATGCACACACAACCCATCTAGCTCAATACATTTATTTACCATCCAATTTCTACACTCTTTTTATTTCAATTTAAGAGATGCTTTTGAAATCAGATATAGAGTTTGATCTGTCCTTTTCATCTCATTTACTTCATTTCTCAGGACGATTATTTCCTAGAAATCAGAACTGAGAAACTATTTGAGAGGAGTTTATCTGTATGTAATTAATTACTTCCTGTATCTGAGGTGTGTCACAGTGTAAACCAAAAATAAAAGCCTCTTTTCCAAGTATTTTAATCAAGATCTTGCAGTATTAATTTGTCTCCAGCAAGAAAATTATGATCCCAAAGTTCTGCTAAGGTTCTTAGTGAGAATTCAGTATGAGCAGTGTAAGACAGGCATGGGAAATATCTAATAAGTCTGATAAAAATCATCTGAATGCCAAATATTTTACAACTGTAATTTTGAGGCACACCATGTAAGACTCGTCACCTGTTCACCTCTGCTTAAATCTTCCCTCAGGATTTTCTTTATGCATGTCACCAAGACAGCTCCAGAACTATAATTTTAAAACATTTTCCATTCAAATTTCATGGTCCTTGCCAAATATCTGAAAACCTGCAGGATCTGAAAACCTCCTCATTTGCCAGCATGCTTTGTATCCCAGAATTCTCCAATTCTACAAAATTTGGGGAATACTTTCACCTTGAAATTTAAGATGAAACCTCACAGCCCATATTAGAAGATCTGGATACCAAGCCACAGATGTGATACTAATTCACACAATCTCTGCCCATTTTAACTGACCAATTATTATGTGCATTCAAGTCTTCATATAGTAAGATTCTTTTTCCAAAGGCATCTTTTCTCCCACAGCCAATATTCTTCACTTAAACTGCTCAAACAGCAGGACATTGTCTCCCAGTAGAAAATCATCTCTGCAGGATTTTATCACAGTTCTTTAAGATTAGTGAGAAACTGTAATCCAAAAGGAAAATGAGTTGTGAAACATCATACCTGGGATTGTTGTACTTTTTCCAAAGGATTATTTCTGCAGGATTAAACTAAGGTTACAGAAGTACAGCAGTGCTGGAGTTTGAATTCTTGTGTCAGCTGAGGGCGTGGCTCTTTTGCCTGAAGTTTTCATTCTTTCCCAGGAGTGTCAGCTGAAATGAGACAACAATTCCAAGGGCATCATTGACTTACCAGCAAATGAGCAATAGCCCAACACTCTAACTCCTGTCAGCGACTGCCAAGAAGAGGAACTTAGGTTTTCTTGTATTTTAGTAAGTCCTGAGATCCATGAGCAGCTGATCTTCAGTGTCTATGAAAAGTGTCGCTGCATGGAGGGAAGATCTACATTTACCTCCATGGAATTTCTGGATGTGACAGTCATCTTAAGGGCAAACTAACCTTCCTTCACTGCTTTTCTGCAATGGTCCTTGTGGTCTCTTCTAGACAGATCTCATTGCATTTGCCAGGATGAGGAAAAATATTAAAATTTAAATTAAAGTGGGATGCATTTGAGAGTGTCCTCAAAACTCTATGTATATTGTCTCAGCTTAATCCATTTTTGCAGACAGAGTTCTTTCTTGACAGGCCACAAAGATTGTCCTGACACAAGCAGGATTTGTGGACAGCTGGAACTCAAGCAGTTTGACCTGCATATGGAAACAGGCTTGGATGTACAGGGCTTTAAAATTGTTCTCAGAACCAGGCTACGCCACAAGCACTGCTTCCAAGACATCACTTCAGGCAAAAAAAAAAAAAAAATTCTATACCTGTTTTCAAATGTCTTTCTTTCATAGAAGAGTCCATCTCCCTTGCTCTAAAGGATCTGCAAGGCAAAGTTTAAAGAGAATCCTTAAAAATACTTCACGCTTGAGAGAATCAATATATGAAATACAAAACAAGGAGGAAGAAAGAAGGTCCTCCTTGGTGAGACAAGTGGTTTTCAGAAAAGCAAATAAACAGTTTCAAATCATTTTCTTGTCTGAAGTGTCTTTTAGACTCTTCAAATGGTAAAATCTCCTACCACTCCTTTAAATGTTAGAGGTATTAAGCCTTCGATATATAGATCACATTAGATACACAGATGCAGCTACCTGGCTCTTCTAACAGTGTCAGATCTTGAAAAAACTTTTGCTTTAATATGTTAATATTCTTCAGCAGCATAAGCATAGATATAATCCCACTTTCCTTTATACCTTTCCTCTCTTCCTGAGTTTTATTGGCTTCATGTGTTTTGGGAGGAGAATGTAATGCTAATAATCATCTCAAAGAAAATCTGCTATGGCCACTTCCAGCAGATGCAGAGGTAGTTTGAGGTACAACATGTGGCTTCAAAAGCAATCTGTATTGTAAAACAATCTATCTTTTAGATTAAACTCAGATTTGGAATGGCCCTGCAATGTCATTTAGCTTCTCAGTACCTCTCCAAGTCCTTGTAGAAATACAAGGCTGATCAAAGGTACAGGATGGTATCAGCATGAGAGTATATAATAGATCAGCTCTTTTCAGCCTGGAAAAAAAAAAGATGAGTGAAGAAGTACATGACAGATGCCATCAGTGGCACATAAAAGATAAAAAGATAACAAGTCGTTCATTTTCTCTTCCAATGAAATGAAATATAAAGCAGGCAGATCTAAAATAAGCATGCATTTTCAAAATGGAGAGTTAAAAGAATACTCCTTGCAACAGGCAGTTGTGCATAAAACTTTTAAAAGTATTGAAAAGGCAATTGATGAAGTTAAATGTAATAATAAAATAAACACTTCACTGTCAGCTATAAAGTAAAGGCACTTCTGCTGCTTAGAGGGGCTCTAACCAGAAATTTCATCAAATTAGGAGAGAACACTCCAGAAAAGGATCAGTGCTGATTTCTCCCACTCCTATATTTTATTCCATTTACCAAATATTAGTCATGTTGTGTGACAGAACACAAGGTTAGATGCACACTTACTCTGATGCACTACAGCCATTCCCATATTTTCATGTCAGGAATAGATTTTTCTGAATGCTTTGCAAACTCATTTGAAGTATGAAATAGTAATAAAGAATACTGTATAAAGGGTACCAGGACCCTGGAAACTTTAGCTCAAGGATTCTGTCCTTACAGAATATAGCAGTGTTGATACCAACCTTAATATGTCATCTTTTATATGAAAATATCAGAGGAAAATTTCCCAAATGGGACCAAGAAATAATTTCACATATCTCCACTTTTCTGTGGAGGACATTGCTCAAATAGGTATCCAGCTACAGGAAGTGCTAACAAAATTAATAAATTGCTGTGACTGTGCATCTGAGGTTTTCCCAATGTCACATACTCAGCTCATGAACCAGTAAGTGATAAAATTATTGGACCTAATAAAGAAGCATTGGTTAAATTTCTGTGAGTCAAACTGCACAGAATGATAAATCATCATGAGGTACCCTTTGGCTTGAAGAACATCTTTAAATTTATGAACTGTCCAGCTATCAACTCAAAGCTAGCTCTTCAGTCTTCCATAAATTGGATATTGGAAATGAGAGACCTGTTCTTTAAAAATTAGTGTGTTTGCATGTGCCTGACTTAAAATACCTCAGAGAATTCTGATGAGAAGGAGGGAGTTTATTCTTCTAAATACCTTGTATTGTAAGAATAGAACTTAGGCTGAAATATCTGCTGAAAACATTTTTCAATGTTACAGTAATTACAGAAACTACCAGAATCTAATTTACCTATTTTGGTACTAAGAAGGCCAAAAACTTGAAATAATTTCTCATCTCTCTACTCTCTCTCCTCTCTCAATTTTCCTATCATTTCTCCTCTTGCTCTTTTAATGAATCTTTATTTAATAGTTGAGGAGTGAGCAGAGGACCATTCAAAGATTAAGTTTCTGCATAAAAAGGCAAAAAAATGTCATATAACCAATTCTGTGCTCCCAGACAAAAACCCCAAAATAACAACCTTCAACCTAGTGTGTCCCTGGATAAAAACTTGATCTTTTCATGTTCATACACGGTGCATGGATCAGTCTTATTTGTTAGCAGACAGATAGATTCTTGCCTTACAGTTGAAGTGACAATTCCCTTAGCATTCAAAGCAGACACTTATGGAATTATCTGACAATAGAGTTCATGTTTATATGCATGGGATGCATTTACACTTATAACTGTGTCATGATCTACTACATCAGTTAATGAGAAAATTATGCATTTAGGTTTAACACTGTGTAAATGCCAGATAGGCGGAATGGAAAAATCCATTTAGCTTTTTAAGTACAGTCTCCAAAGGCAGTTTAGGATTTTTTTGTTAGCAACTACATTAATAATTTTTTGTTCTTTTATTATAGAAATGGGTAGAAAAAGCCATTTGACACTCTGAATGCAACGAACAATTCCACCTGCTCTCCACTCTGCTTTTATTGCAAAAGGCTGTGCTTTTATTTCAAAGCTATTTACTACAAATAGCCTTCCTATAACATCCTGTGTTAGTATCTTTGCTATAATAACCAAGGATGCTCATGTCACTACATTAACCACCATTCTCTGACCCTGAAGGGCTGAAAGTCTTTTCAAGACGATGTATTTTTCTTTGTAAAGAAATTATAAGTATAGTACTGCCTTGCAAGAAAGAAAAACATTCCTCTGGGCTAAGTTGCCTCATCATAGTATCCTAAAAAACACACCAGGCAAGCAGTTTCTCTTCTGATCTTAAACCATAGCTGGTTATAGGAGTTTATGTATAGGAAAATTGTCAGAACATGGAGTTTAAATAATTCCTTTAATCAATTCTGTCAGCTGTAAAAGCACAAAGGAAGGAGCCAAGATGGCACACTCCCAGGTTTGGCAGCTGCTAATAAACCTGTGGGATTTCCATTATTCAGGTGAGCTCCTGCACAGATAACCACAGTTGTGATGCAGCTCCTCTCACTCATTAAAATCTGTGTGTGAAGGAAACAAAATGTCAATGTCTAAACCAGTCTGAAAGCCAAAGTTTAAAATGGACACTGCGAGAATATTTCTGAAATAAAAATAAGTAGAAGCATCTACTAAAGAATTAATAGCAAAGAGGACTCTACTGGATATGAGTGAAGCTGCAATGAGTGAAAATGTTTCTAGGAAGAGAAACAACCAGGTAAGAACTGTTATGGCACCTCTGACAAAAAAGGAAGGGTCAGGGGAAGCTGATCTGCCACCTGTGCCAACCTCAGCCATTATGCCAACTGGTCACCAGCACAGTAAGATTATTTTACTCTTAAATAAGTCTTAGTTTGGTTATGCTGAATAATTTTTGTATCACTGTATCAAAATAATTTAATGCAGAATGTCTTGGTATTTCACCATTATTCCCTCTGATGAGCACATCCCTTTAGGGACCCCACAACAATCTACTGCTGCTAATCACCACTAGTTTTGCCTCTATCGTTTACAGAAGTAAAAGTAGGTTTGGGTTATTTAGGGAAAAATCATGATTGTATAATCTAAGTGCTAAATTTCTCATATGGAGGGGAAAGTCTTGGGAACCCAGACCTCTACCAGTGTGATTTACCTGATCATTACTTCATGGGACATGGATATTTATAGAAAAAAAATAAATAAAGAAAGAAAAAGCCTTTCTAGTAAAAAAAGAAAAAAATCCAAGCTGGGATTTTAATTACTGAATCAGATGAATTTCAACTTTAATTCATGCAAATGAATATTTTTTGCAATATTTCTTCCAAAAACTCTGAAATTCCCTGTTTGCATGCACTAATGCATGGGCATTCTCAAGACAAATAAAACATATTCAGTTGCATTTATTTATATGTTTTATATAATCCCACATATTTTATTTTCAGTTAATGGATAGTAAATCTACATCTTTTTGTACTTATGTTAGTGCATAAATAAACAAAATAATTCTACTTAGAATTCCAATTCCTATAGATTTAAGAATTCCCTTCACAAATAACCTTGATTTCAAGGCAGTTAAATTCAAGGGTTATGAAACATGCATTATTTATTTTCCCTATGACTGCTAAAAGTGATTTAATCTGTTTAAAAAGCGGGAATTCAATTTTATTTAACTTTTCTTAACAAAGATCCCTGTGCTGCAGAACGTTTTACCTTGAAATTGTCACCCTTGCCTTTTAAACAGAATCCAGAGAGATTCTCCTCAGACATAACAGCAGTCATATATAATTTATTGTTGGGCTTTACAATCATATTTTCTACCCGTTATTAATTTGTAATTAAGAAGCAATGGGCAAAAATTATTGCAAGGTTTCATTTCTGCTCCAATTAACATTTTGGATTTCGCTTTGGGGTCTTCATTACAAACAAGTTGTCAAAATAAATGATGTGGCAAGTTATCTATATTTAGCAACCTATAATTTTAGCTTGTGTTTTACTGGTTGAAAACATGAGCAACTGACATCACTGCAGACAACAGGAAAGAAGAATGAACTAACATTAAAATCCCCAATAGCATTCATTAATCTTCTGTGACTAAAACCCTCTGCCTGGCCTTTCTTTGAAAAGACAAAGATTTCCAAACTGATTAAACCTAGAGGCAAGGCTGTTTTGCATATATCTTGTAAAAAGCCCCAAGCTGCCCTCAACTTCAGTCTAAAGTTTAGCTGCAATCAAATTTTTCTTAGATAGTCATGTACCAGCTTGTAATTCTTCAGATTTTATTCCTCAAAATCTGATCAACTTGGGTCTGTTTTTTAAAAATCAAAAGTGTGGTTGCATTTTACCTGATTTCATCAGGTGGTCTAAAACTGTTCTAGAAAGCAGGGTTCTGTGTATGCTACTGAGTTCAGTGAGCTTTGCTGTTAGAAATAAGCCATAGAACACATCTGCCCTGAGTGGACAAGATTATACCAGGAGCACATTCTAACATTAATTCTAATGTTAATTGGCAATTCGTTAAGCTTAGCTGTGTTATCAGTTAATTCTACCCAGGTATCCTCCGATGTATTCAGAGGCACAAGCACATATCTCATTGCTTTAGGCTTTATTCCTACACCTTCTGAAATACAAAAGAGTTCACACATATATGGGTGGGTAAAATGCAGGCAGAAGCAACCACAGCAACTTTGAAGCCAAAGAATCCCAAAAATCTGTGCAGAGGTTAAAAGCAGCTGTTTAGATCTGGAGTAGTCAGTTCTAGTCAGATTCACTTGAAGTCACTGCAAGCTCCACTCCTGCCTTCAACTCCACAAATACTGAATTAAAGATTTATCTGTACTCAACATTTTCCCAAGCTGCTGAAAGGCTTTACATGGTCAATGCAATTTCCATCATAATTTTCCCTTAGAACTAAATAAATCTGGAGGTTAGTGTGAAGCCTCATTTCTGAGAACCATACAGGGACCATACTTTAGACCAAGTACTGCATTATAGTAATTCCAAACGGGAAGAAATCATTCTATTTAAGATACTAGCAAGAGTCAGAAATCTTCATTGGGTCAATAGCAAGACATGGCACTACTCAGTGTGGCTTACTGAGCACAAAAGTGTCTTCTTATTTGGAAGTGACTGATTAGCATAAAAAAGGAATTTCAACTATTACTGGTCAGAATATTTTTGAGGTGGATTTTGACTTCTCTGTGCAGCTGGAGACAGAATATAACCACCCTTGATATCAAAGAATATTACAAAAAACCCACTGCTAAATATAGAATTAACACTGAAACTGTTATTTTCCAGTATTACTTGCAACTAGTATAAGTTGACAGACACGTGGGAGATATCCAATGTTTTTCCAAACACTAGTTTTAATACTTTGTAATAAAATTGTTTATGTGATGTTGACATAATTGCTTGCAGATACAAATTAAGAAGTTATTTCCTAAGCCGTGCAGAACTGAAATCCTATGGCATAAAAGTAGGAGTAAATAAATTCTGCAATTTATTTTGTATAACATTTTAATGCACCGTGTGTCCCATAAATCAGAAGAAATGCACTACTTCTCTTGCTTGCCTGGATTTAGTCCTACAGAAGATAAGGTTACCTAAACTTCAATCCTGCCCTGAACTTAATCCTTCGTATTTTATCTCTAAAGGTCTCACCAAGTGTATGAAATAAGACATTGAATCATACTGGGGATGATGGGGAAAAAATGAGCTTAAAAGCTAGAACTGGATAAAGCTAAATCAAGCCAATAAACACCATAAAATCAGCTTGAAGTCAAAGTGCCTTTGCCAACCTTTTCGGCAGCTTAATATTCCATGTATTCAAAATTGGATCCTCAGAAATATGTAGAAAATGTCTCCTGTCCATAGCCAGACTTCACAGGGAAAAACCTGTTTCTTTTTTGACACAGATAATGTTTAACTTTCTTGATCTACCTATCTGCAAAGATCTGAACATCTCTTCAGAAAAGGTTTGTGAGACTTTCATGAGTTTAATACTGTATTACCGAGTGGCTGCTCCCACAAGGTTTCCATTGCCCCTAAAGAACCCTTTTCAAAAAGCAGGTCTGGCTGCTGAATGGGTTGTGGATTTATACTTAACAGCAGACATTTTGCAAAGCAACAGAAAATTCCAAATAAATCAGACCAGAATGGTTGTTCGACCTTGAATCAAAGCGCTCTAACAGAGCTCCTGTCCACACACCCAAACTCTTCTTCTTTCCTCAGAACTGCCACAATAGAGTTTTCTTCTCTTTTGGAGTAGTAATAGTGCTTGGCAGTAACTCTAAGCTGCAATTCTGTGCACTTAGAAGTCAGTCTCTCTTTTAATCTCGAGAACAAGCTGGTTATTCAATATTTCTGTCATAAAGATACTTCCAGGCTTTTTCTGTAGATACAACGACCAGAAGAGCAGTGCTGAAGGTCCCATCACAGCTCAAAGACTTCTAATTCTAACAATGGAGCAATATCCAACCCTTACCAACCATGAGAGTTAAATTCTACATACCTATATTTTCGGATTTTGACCATAAATTTGGCTGCTTTCAGACCTCAAGATCACAGGAAATAAATTGAAACCAGATTATCCAAGTGCTATTCCTCAGGAGCAGCACATACACAAGCTTCTCATAAAACATGAAGTAATTTCTTCATAAGGAAGCTGCTTTGCCAATGTAAAAGAGAACATAAAAATACTGAAATACATTCATTGCCTGCTATTTAATAAAGCAAAAAGCAGCTAGAAATCAGGTGCAGTTTACCTACCCCTTGCTGTAGCCATGTGCTAGAACAGCAAGGAGATGCAGAGTTTGAGTTCCAACTTCCACTTAAAACATTGGCAACAAAGCTGGCAGGAAAACTGGGTTTTGTCTATTTTGTAGATCTGGTTATGCCCAAATCAGGCTAAAGCAAAGAAACAAGTAACTGAAAAACAAAACACAAAAAACCCCTTGTTTTTTTTTGGAAGTATTAACATCACCTTTGAGGGTGCCTGAACTCCACTTTAGTCCCCCAGACCAGGTTTTGGAAGTGATCTGGATATCCAACCATGCTGCCCATCAGCTGGAGATTCACAATGGGCAAATGTTACTAAGAGTGATGAAAACTTTATTTATGTAAAACTTTAGAGGAGGTTACTACTTGACCTTAGACAGTCTAGGAAAAAAAAATCAGATAAGATTAATCACTATATTTTAACTAACTTATTGATGTTGGCAAATATGCTTCCAGAGCATAACATTACTATGAACTTGCTCACTCTAATACAACCAGGAGAGGTATTGACAAATATCATTTTATGGAGAAAATTATGACATCCACATATTCAACAATCTCACATGCAATTCTAAATTTCTTATTTTGGTTGCCCAAACTAACAATTCAAAAAAGTTATTTATAGAAATAAGCTCCAAATAAATTAGGTTTTTGTAGTTATTTGATGTTTCCAAACTAATACAGTAAACCAGGACAAAAAAATTAATCCAATACATTATCTTATACAGGTTATCTTACACAGATCATTAAAAAATCAAACCAATTACCATGAATTAAGCATTAGATACACTTTTCCTTTTGATTATTCATCTGCTATCCAGCTTGATAAGAATTATCAGATACAAAGGCACTATGTCAAAAATAATTATAGTTAAGTTTAACATAGCCAGAAGCCAACCCTTCATTACAGCGCTGAAGAAATTTCATGTTAATGAGAAGGCACATCTTCTAAACAGACAGTTTCAGAGCTTTAGAAAACAAGAACTCCTTTTCCTTCTAGGCAAACAAACAACGATGACAAAGTAATTTTCCAAGTTCTGAAGTCCTGCCAGGACCTGCCTACAACTACTTTATCTGAATTACCAGATCACTTCTCTTGCTTTAGATTTGGACTTCACATTTATTTCACTTAATTCACATTAACAGTCTTGTTATTTCAAATTGTAGTTGCCACTTCATCCTGCAGTTTTATTTCTTATTTGGATATTATTTAGAAGACATCTGCAAGTTAGGAGTAAATGTATCATGCTATGGATTATTACTATATGCCTCTGCTTGGTTCTTTAATGGTAGAATTTCTAAAAGCATAGAGTTTAATATGAATTCTTGTTCTCATCATATTTTCACTATTCTGACATTCACCTATAATACATTGTTACCCAAAGAATATATGACATTTTCTTCATAAATTGGTTGTGGATTTCTGTTTGCTAGGTTTTACTTTTTCTGTTGTTGTTTCTGTTCTGTTGTTTTTTGTTTGTTTGGTTTTTTGGGTTGTTTTTTTTGAGGGTTGTTTTTTCTTTAGATTATAGACAAAAAGGATGCTATGGAAGAACATACTGAAAATTTAATGAAGTCAAGATAAATGATATCAAAAAAACTACCCCAAAAAAAGCATACCCACGACTTACACTTAAATCCACACTTCCCATGGGCAGTCACCTTCCTTTTGCTCATGCAGCTGATTTTGACTTTCATGAACACTTATCACATACTTTTCCAAGGATCTGAAATGTGAAATATTTCTATCCTTTCCATGTGCTTTTCTGACACCTCACACATTAACAAGGTGAGCACAACTGCCATTTTTCAACCATTAAAACCTTCCTTATCTCCACCTGTTGGTTCCAAACCTTATTAAATACTGACAAACACATTCACAGCCCTGAGATATTTAAGTTTTATACAGTTGCATCTTTCCCATTAAAAGAATTCCCATAGAATTGTTGCCCTTCACCCAGTTGGTCTGCAGATTGACTGGGTAATATTAAGGTTAAAAGTTCTTACTTGTAGAATCAGAGATGGCTTGGGTTCAAAGGAAATTATCTTCCAGGCCCCTGACATGGGCAGGGACACCTTCCACTAGATCAGATTGCTCAGAGCATCACTCAGCTTGGCCCTGAACACTTCCAGGGGTTCACTAATGCAGGTTTTTCTGACCTGCACCACCCTCATAAAAAAATTGTGGAATGATAAAGAACAGCTGGACCTCAGTAAATTGAACTTTCTAAATACACACAGAACTTCACATATGAGACCACACTGCCATTTCTAGACAGAAAATATCTCTATTTTTATTACTCACAGAAATAGCTAATTATTCTCTGGAAAAATTCAAAAGACTAAATAAGCTGGTGAAACTGTCCTAGTTTATTTTTCTTATCTTTTTTCATAGCCCTGATAAACTGAATTTAGTGCAGCAGGGAATATCACATAGGCACCTATTAAGATCTCACATATGAAAAAGATTAGATTTAGATAAATGAAGATTAAAGCAGATTTCACAAACATAGATCTACTTTATATCTTGTAATGAGGTACAGATCATAAATACTCAGGCAACACAGAAATATCTCAGGATTAGGAGTCTGCTACTACCATTCTCTGTTAGTGAACTAAAAAAAAAATCCATACCACAATGAATTCCAACTTCCTGGATAATTACCATTGGAACCAAGAAGGAAAAAAAAAAAAGAAAGAGAGAGAAAAAGTAAATCTCATAAACTTCTAGCAGAGATTTAGGCAGTTAGATTTCTATACCTGACTTATTTAGATATTCATCATTAACCTTTTTCTACTAACAGAACAAGAATTTCTAAGGAAACACAGACTTTTGGAACAAAAATACCTACAGACACACACACAAGCATTTCTACATTTTATCTCTTTTTTTTCCCCCTCCCTTTTCCCATGTCCTTAACTGCTTAAAAAAATGCTTTAGTGAGCTGCTCTGTATTATATAGGGACATCGTCTTCTCCCAATTCCAGCAGACTCTACTTGCTAATTAGCCCTTAATTAAAATGAGTTGCAGCTGGTTTGAGACACTCCCCTCTCCCCAACCTCAGTGCCCTGTTTCTAATTTCAGAACCAATAAAAATTCCCACAAGCCAGTCTGGTCTGGGTACTTTTCTTGAGAGAGTATATTCAGCATTTCTTTAGTGTCGTTTCCTCTTCCTCTCCTCTGTTCCTCTTCCTCTCCTCTGTTTGTCTTGTAAGTTCATAATTTTAGAACAGATTTTGCTTCTTGGTTTTTTTTTTCCTTTTTTTTCCTTGTTTTTTTTTTTTTGTTTTATTATTATTTCCCTAATGTCCTCTGCTGTTTAGGAAGTATTGTTGCAGTGAATTATATTTTTTTTTTCTTCTTCCCAGCTTTGAAACTTGTTTCAGTTGTTGATTTGATGAGGCTTTAGGTTCAAATAGACTGAGAGCCTAACAATAAAATCTTGCTAAGGGCCAGAGCAAATGTCTCACAAGATTCCCAGATACTGCTGCCAACACATTTTAACTGATGCTTGTGGTGTCTGTTATTCCTGCCTTTCCACTCAACTGAATTAAATCCCATTTGGATCTTATGATGAGGACAAACATCCACAAAGGAGGAAACCAAAGCTCGTAAATTCATTTTGACCTTCCCTGGACTTGCAAAAGTCTGTAAGGATGAAAAGGCTGGGCAGCCTCTTCTCTCCCTGGTGTGGCTATGTCTCACCATGTTCCTGAATAAATATCTATTAAGAAACCTCATTTCAGCTTCCTTGCTTGTTCCTGACTCACCCTTCTGAAAGTTAATCTGATATATGCAAGAGACACATTAGTGTCTCCAGAAAATGCTCTGGAGTGGTTACTGTACCAGACAAATAGAGATGCGAACAGAGTTTCAAAGAAAAAAAATCTGGAAGGGAAAGTGGGGGAGGGAAAAAGAAGTGTATGGACACATTTACTTTGTTCTGAGAGAGCAACTTACTGCCATGACTTGTGTATTCTTTAAAAAAAATATATGTATTTCCTACTTAAATATAACCAATAAAAGAATTCAGTCTACTGAGTGTGAGAGGTACAAGTGGGAGAGGCAAATAATGGCTGAATTCTTTTATTCTCCCCAGAGGAGTAGATCTTGTTAGACAAATAATATTTAATGACCTTCTCTGCTTTTGTATTGGCAACAGGAATGTAGTCAATCTTCCTTTGGACAACTCTGTGTACAGAGTATGACAACTGCAGTTCTCCTTTCTGCTATTTCCAAAAGTTCCAGAAGGTTTTTATCTCAGTTCTTGGAGCATCTGGATCCAGATTATAGTTGTATTCATTTATTAAATTTATTTTCTGTCTTGCAACCATGCTCATGTTTCTCTCCCGGTCAAAAGTCAGAGGTTTGGGATAGGTTTCTTCCCTGCCCTTCACATGTGAACTGAAACTGAAATCATTAAATAGGTTATTTTTGGGGGAAAAAAAATGGTGTCAGATTCACTTGTTTAAATTAAATTTTAAGATAGAAATGGAATTGCATTATTTCAGGGGGAGAGGGAGGAGGAGAAGAAAACTTCCTTCTCAAAATATAAGAATGCAACAAAAACAGAAAAATCCAGCTTTATTAAACCCTTATAAATCCTTCCTCATGTGTGTTTCCATCTATGAATCTCCTATGAGTTCAAAAAGTCAGCATAAAAATCCTAAATAAAGCTTATTTTAAAACATGTTTGTAAAAAGAACCTAACTTTGAAAAACTGCAGGTTGAGGGATGCCTTCAGGTTTGCTGTACAGAGAATATTTCATGAGGCAGCACCAAATGTTTCTTTGTTTCCAATTAGCTTTCTAAATAAATGCAATGGATTTTAGCATTTGTCTTACAGAGAACATTTTTTGTCTGCATTTATTGTTCAAAATCCCAGGTTTTACCCTCACTGATGGTGACTTACTGCTCTCATCTCCACACCTCATGCAATTTTACTTTGAGTCTGAAGCAAAAGTGCTTCAAGCTGCATCTAGAGGCAGTTTGGTGGTGCCAGTGGTAGTTCTAATGCAATTTCCCCCTACCAGCATATGTCCAAAGGTTGTTTCAATTTAAAATGACCTCAAAAATGGAAATCCCAAATCACTCTGTGATGGGGCACACCCCAGATGTGTCAAGCCCTATGAAGATGTGCACTGACTTTTCTCTGTAATACCGCTTTCTTCTCTTACAGCAACTCATACTTTTGGTAAATTAACAGATATTTTAATGATGTCCCCTGAAGATACTCGTGTCAGATGACACTGAACCCTGGGTGTGCAGTGACAATGCACAACCAAAGGCTGGCTGCACCCCCTGCCTCATGTCCAAATATCCATCGGGCTGAGAAATGTGGTCTCCTGCTTCTCCTTCCCAGAGACTTCTTTACAAACACAATCCACTGAATGACAGATCCTGCCTGGCTGCAGGGAAAAGTCTTACTGAAAATTCAGCAGCCCTCACTGAGCAAAGACCCTGCTTTCACCTTCCAGGAGACTCTTTCCAGAAGTTAATCCTAAACTTTACGATGTTAAAGATAAATTTTCTGTAGGAAGTTGACAGGATTTTGGCATGTTCCGTCTGCCTGAAGGAAATGACAGAAGTAAAAAGACACATGAATTTAGATCCTTATTAGAAACATAGAAGAATAACTTGAATAGAAGAACTTTGTGCTTTTGAAAAAAAGCAGAACTTGTAAGAAACAGAAATGTCTAATTCAGCAGATGATTAAACTTCCTATTGTAAGGGAACGAAGAAAGATGTTACAATCAATATTAGGACTTAGAGTGAATACACAACTGAGATAAAAACATGCATAATGGGAAAATTATAATTTTTTTTTTTTTTTTTTTTGGTCCCCAGCACTCTGAATTTCAGGCAACGAGCTGGAAAACACAAGGAGATGTAAGACTGCAGCTCCAAACACAAGGAGATGTAAGACTGCAGCTCCAGTAAGCTTAGTTTCATGTTACTTTCCTGCAAGTGCCCCTGAAGGTATAAGGCAGTGAGCAATCAGTTCAGAAAATTACTAGATTCACTTTGTGTGGCCAGAGGGGGATACTTTGTTAAAAGACAATGAGAAATAGAAAGTGTAATGAGATGCTATGCTCCTATTTTAGCTAGGCATGAGATGGCAAAATATTACTATAGTGTGAAGGAAATAGAGAAAGAAAATCACTGTAAATATCAATGCAAAAAGTAGCTTGGGTGATCTGATTTATGTCCAAGGGCAGTCACCATAAAATCCATGAAGAAGTCATTGTAAAATCCATGGAAAAAATGTTGGAGGAAAACACTAATTTCTTTATGTACAAGCAGCACAGTTATTAGTTTTTTATTACTTATACTTAGTTTACCTTCTGCATTATTTTCATACATTTTGAAAAAAAATGGGATTTATAATTAAGTTAAAAAAACAATATTCTGTCTACAGGAAGTTTGTATATTTCAATATATTACAAAATTCTGAATACCTTTTTGATTGAAGCCTAGATGTGTTTTGGCCTTGTTTATTGAGTGAAATTAGTTATTATGCAGTAAAAATAATAAATAGGAGAGAAATTTCTTGACTTGTTGGACTAAAGTAGCAATTTATTTTGGAAGAGTGTTGACATCGTGCAGTAATGTGGTGTCACAGGAAAGGCAGCATGAGGTTTGAGGTTCAAATTTTCAGGTTTGTTCTCACCTCACATTTGGGGATCAAAATGCATTTTCCACATTAGATCTGGAGATGTGATTCATCACGTTTTCCATAGAGGACAGGTGCAGCACATTATGGGAAATACAATTTGTTTTTCCAGTCACATGGAAAGTGTGGCACACTTTTTAATTGACTCAGAGTCAAGTTTAATTGGTGGAGGATAAAGTTTCAAGTGAGTTAAAAAATGGTACTGCTTTAATATGTGTTCAAAACAATATAAAGTAAAGGTAAAATATCCAATTTTCCTAAGAAAATAAAGCGTAATCTTAAGAAAAAAGAATGGACATGGCTGAATAATCTTTCCTGCAGTTATGGGTGGGTTTATTTGGGGAGATTTATTTGCTTTTTCCTTTCCCAAGCCTTTCTTCTTTACCTACTTTCAACCCAAAATTATTCTGCCAAAAACATCTTTCTAAAATGTCTATTTCTCCATTGAAACCAAGGTTGGTGTGCAATACAGAATTGAAGTAAATCTTAGAAAAACTGTTAATGCTCCTGGAAGCTGACTGTGTTCACTCTTGTTGTGTTCCTCAATGGTCAGTCTGCAACAAATTGCCAGTTGAAAAACTGGAAATTGGAAGGTTCCCCTTTCTTAAAGAATATCATTAGGCAAGTCCCTTTAGTATTTTTTAGGCACTCAGATGCACTCAACCACTCACTTGGAGCCTGGTGTATTTCCAGCTACAGCATCTGTGCACCTAACTAGAGTTTAGATGGAAATCACCTGCCATTTGGTATAGAAAAGATATTCAATGAGAAAATAATCTTTCATGAAGCTAAGTCAGGTCACCAGGAAAAAAATGTTGATGTCCCACTTAAAAAGATCAGAGACAATATGATCAAGGTCAGCATGAAAATACTTAAAACTTTTTTCTCTATAATGGATGTAAAGAACACAGAGAAAGATGGGAGGGACATGTGGAGATGGTTTAAGTGGTGGCATTTAACAAAGGGATGTCAGGCAGAAAGCTGACATCTGTTTCCAAGCCCATCATTATATTTATCACATAAATGTTTAGATGAGCTTAGGAAAAAAGAGAACTCCAAGAAGAGTTGGCTTGATGGGTCTCCTTTCACAACTCTAAAAAGGATAATCAGGCTGAGTAAACAGTTAATCCCTAGAAAACAGTAAATCCCTAGGAATACAGCACATCTGAAAAGATCACAGCTGTATCAGAAGCCAGATGTTGCAATAATCCTATTTAGATTGAGAAGACAAGAACAAAAGAAAGTGGGAGTAAAGCAATCACAGTCATAATGGATGGAGAAGTCAACTTGAAAGACCAGGAACTTTTTTACTTTCTGTTTTTATGAAGGCTAAAGCACTGGCTATTCCGGAAATGTTTTAATTTCTGAAGCATTTTGGAGGAAAAAACAAAAAAGTTTGTTTGAACAGCTGGCTGCCCAAGCCATGGCTTCACGAGCAGCCAGAAGCTCTCCCTGTGATTAACCCTGGATCCATTGCAATTTTGTTGTGGCAAGAAGGGAAAAACATCTAAAATAAGAGACGTTCCATAAGGAAGGGAACAGGTTTTAGTGAAAACATCATGTATTGGAGGAGGAAATATTCATTCTTTTAGGAACTCTGCAAACATGGCTTCAGCAAGTAATCTCATCTCCCAATTTCACTTATTTATCTCTCATGATGTTTTGTTTCCATTCTAATAAATATTTCAAAACTCAGGTTTGCAAAATATTTTTTTCCATCAGCTTTAATTATTAAATCAAGTAAGGTAAATTAGTAAAGGAGAAAAGATAAATTTCATATAGAATAATCTTCACAGAAATTGCACATGGACATTTTCTGACTATGTGGTTCTAATAAATACCTGAGTATCCATACTTATTTCTCTTTGAATTATGCATGCATCAGCTGCAGAGTCTATAAGCATAAAGAAAACTTCCTGAATATTTATGACATGTCTAAAATATTAATAGTGACAATAACTTAATTCAAATGAAAAATAAACATACTTACAGTATGCTCTTTTTCCTGATTCTGAGTTGATTGAGACATTGCCGTTATTGAGAAAAACATGATCCTTACATTGTATTTGCTATACAGGACTTCTATATACTGATTTGAAACTAAATTTAAAATAATTACAATATTTTCATGTGCCACAAAAAGTATTGAATTTTTAGAAAAGCTCAAGTATGTTTGAATGAAATTATATCCTTATGTTTGGTGTCATAATCTTGTTGGAATAAACAGATGACGTAATAAAACTATTGAGTTTGTTAAGCAGCACTAGCACTAAAATGAAAAAAAAAATAATAATATATGTGTGTGTAAGTAAAAAATGTGTCTATTTCAGGGGAGTCCCATCCCTGAAAATGTTCAAGTGTTCAAGGCCAAGCTGGAAGGGGCTTTGAGCAACCTGGTCTAATGAAACCACAATGTCAGGGGTTGGAACTCAAGAGTCTTTAACATCCCTTCCCAAACATTCTCTGATTCTGTGAGAAAATTTTGAGGAGGATGTTGAACACATTCAGTATTCTTTCTAATATAGTATAAAAACAATGTAGAATTTGTTATAAATTATTAAAAATGTAGTATAAATTTTCAACATAACTTTTGATATTGAAGAAGAAATAAAAACGTTATAGGGCTGCAGCAGGGAGTAAAAATCACTTGGTCTTTAGACATCTTAATCACTGCACAGGAAAGCAAAGTATACCCCCATATTTTTATAGAGGATGTATGTATTGCTAAAAAATATTCAGGAGATTTTTAGTTCAAATTGTAGGGACAAATTATATAGAAACAAGTAGGAAATGGCCAGGAAGTTCCCATAAAAGTTTAAATGGATTAGAAAAGGATTCTGCAATTTCATGTAAAATTGGTCCATCCTTTTGGGTGTTAAACACAATCAGATGCATAAACTGGCATCCAGAAAGTCCACAAACTGCTGACTGCAAAGACATGTCCCCAGAGAAAAATCTGCCTGCATAATGACTATTTCTTTTTTAATCCAGCTATCCTGTTGGCAAGCAGGAGGCTGGAATAGGAAAAAGCTGCAGTCTGTCTCTTTTTCTCTCAATAACGAGCAATTCTTTGCTTGTTACTGGGAGAAAAAAAATATTTAAGTACCCCAGCACTCAATTATGTTTGTAAATGTGTCCCAGACTTAAGGTCGAACGTACAATTAATTTATTTGCTGATTTGCTGGGTTTGGATTTCATTCTGCAAATTATTTGTGGCAGAACTCTGAGGTTCCAGTGATCCCAGCACAGACAGTTCACAGGAGTGTACCCTCATTTTGCCCTGTTCCACCACTTCTGGCAGGTGAACTTTCAGATCTTTGAATTAAGAAATGGCTGCTTAAAACTTTGAGGTGAAGTGTGAAGAGCAGTAAGATCACATCCAATTAAAAAATAATTCTCCAACAATGTTAACTTACAGGTCACTCATCTTTTTAAGAAGCCATAAATAATTTATTCATTACTAATTAGCTGCATCTACTTTACCATCATATCTCCTATTTAATGAGCAACATGAGAGCATTATGTTAATTTAAAACTACATGACTTGTCAAAAAGGAGTCAATTAAAAGTATTCTCTTCAGGAGGCTCTAATATATTTCAGGACAGGATTACATCAGAAACAAAATTGAACTTTCTGTCTTGTGGGTGTTTTTGAGAGTTCAAACTTCTTCTGTCCCAAACTGAAACAAATAGAGTGAATCTGTTTATTTGTAAGGAAGGCAGAGGCACGTCAGTTTGAATCAGTCATTCTCTATATCCTGATTGCTTATATTTCATGCTTATATTTCAACTGTATTCTGCAATGTACTGTCAGGAGATTGGATTAGGAAAAACCTTTATTGGAGCAATTCTTAGGATGCTGGAAGAGAAAATAAGATTTATTTTCTCTTCTGAAAAGTTTTGAAGGGTGAAAGACTCCCCATGGCCCCACGATGTGGCTCCTGGTGGCACAAACAGTGGAGAAGGACTTCTAGCTCTTCTCCCAAGCACCTAAGCAGGGCAGAAGCTCCCTTATTTTCCATATGAAAAGACAGCTCCAGGGCAGGACTAAAATTTAAGCGAGCTAAACTAAGGAAAGGATTAATCTCACAGTTTTAGCTAATGGGGTTTGGTCAGATGCATTGGTATGGCAGGGATGTGGGCAGAGGGCTCACAGAGGGACCTGTGCAATGCAGGTTCTAAAACAAGGCAAGATGACTCCTGCCACAACGATTTTGAGCTAATTATCATAAATAAGTTTTCTGTTCTCTCACTCCTTCAGGACAGCAGATATGACCCAACCTTTTATCTAATTTCTCAAGACTTCTTACAAATTTGTACCTATTTACAAAATTAGGACCACAGTTTCTAGACACTGGGAATGTAGGGATTTTTTAATCTATATATATAGATAAATATGCTCTTAAAACCATAAAAATGATACATCTTATCAATTAAAACTGTTGACCAGCTCACCAAACCTTAGATTTCTAAAACAAAGTTCCTTATTAAAGATGAGATATTATCTACAGTTAATAGTAAAAGAGGAACAACTCCAGAACAAAAACCAATTTGTTTGGAAACCTAATTTAAGATTCCCAGTGGAGAAAAAAACCCTTCTGAAGACCAGGAGATTGAGCTGTTAACATGAGAGTTATTCTGGCCTGTGGAACTCAGAATGAAGGAGTGGGAAATGAGATAGTACAAAGGTGCAAAAAGATCGTGGAGCACCACCTTGGCTTGTTTAAAGGTTACTTTAAATTTTCATGGCTATTTAAATTGGATTAGTTTCAATTCTCAAATGATCTGCCTGAAAAAACAATCCTCTCATCTCCAAGGAAAGGATAAATCCAGAGAATTTAAAGTGCCAGGAGCAAGCCTACAAGAGCAGAGGAATAGTCTGGCTGTCTTTAGGAGGTCTTTACTTTCATTATTTTACACTGACAGTCTTTCTCTTGCTCAAACAAAACATTTCACACTCAAAGCACATGGACACGATGTTATCTTTGCACCAGCATCACTCGGGGTTGGACTTTCCAGAGATTAGATGGAAATCTCCTGAGTTTTAGACCCCATTTACCTTCCAGCCCAGCCAGCTGATGATTAATTAATTGACTGATGCTCTCAGCACAGCTTTCCCCTAAGCATCTCTTGGTTCTATCTCGGTTCTATCACACCTCCAGAGCTCTGGGCTGCACAGGCAGCTGGGCTGGCTGAGCCCCTCTGCAGCGTTCCCTGATGGCAAAGGAAGCTGGAAGTCTAAAACCAGGACAGAAAACACCATCATGTGGCCTTTTAAAAAGCTTATCTTCAAGTAGCTTTTAAAAGTTGCTTTTTAAATTTTTTTTTCCTAGCCTTTTTCTGTATTCTAGAAATTGCAGTATAGGCAGGACCAATAATACATAATAAAAAATAAATAATTCTGAATGTTCTGAATGAATTTTCATTGCAATCAGCTCAATTTCCAGCATTGCTCAGTTTGTGTATTTCTGATCGAAATACTAAATATCAGTGTTAAAAAAAAATAAAAGCAGGACCTTCATGGTTTCAAAATTTAATCTGATACCACACAAATCTTCCAGGCTATTAAGTCTCTGGAAATGCAGCTTGCCAGATAAATCAGTTCTGATCTGTGGCCCATGTTGTGTATATCCCAGTTCCTTAGAGACAGTTATACAGTTCTCTTATTAAGTATTGCCTGCTTAATAATTTCATATAAGTTAAAGAAAAAAAAAGAAAGAAAAGAAAATGAAAGCACACCTTTTAAAGTTTTTTTCCGTTTAACACAAAAAAGCACATTAAATTATGAAACCATTTTAAAGTCCCTATGTTGCTGGAAGAAAATAACAAGAAGTGCAAAGTCACCATGCAGTGGCACAAATGTTAATTCTGAAAAGATATATTAATTTATTTATGTTGTCATGATGAGAGGCATCTATTTCTATAAATTCACAACAATACATGCACATCTGGATTCTATCACTATGGGACAGAGTTAGGATTGTTTTAAAACTTTAATACTAATTTATTTCTTTTAAATCATAGGTGTTTAACATTTTCAAATTTGAGCTTCCCTGATTTTTTTTTAAGTTGTGACTCATCATGGAATTTAGGTGGGAACTATAGACTTCTTTCCATTTCCTGCTTCTCGCAGGGTCATTCAGAATAATCTACTAATTTTCAAAGTTGATTGGGAGTTAGGCTTTAGATATCACTGCTTTAGATAACTGGATTTCATTATAATCAGCCTTAAGTCTATGTTTCTTGTTTTATCACTTCCTTGGTTCATCTTATCTGCAAAGAAAATCTTGTGTGAAATTATCTTTAGAAGAACAATTTTGTACAATGTCTGCTGAAGAAATTTTCATTTATGAACAATAATGTAGGTAGAAATACCTATCAATCCTGAAATTGTATTTTTCAGTCATACCTAATGCTCCAGATGTCAACAAGCTGAAGGCCTCCATGCACAGCACAGGCAACTAAAATGGCATAAGAAGTATAGAATTCATAATCTGAATGGAGAATTAACTGAAAAGTTAGAAAAAAGGAATAAATAATAATAATAGTAATAATAATAATAATAAAGACGTATTAAAAACACCTGGAAACCTATAAAATAATTCCAGAAAATTTATGCCTTTTTATTCCATTTTTGTAAAAAAGCCCTAGAAATAAAGAAATTAAGTCTACTTTCAGCTGGTGTTGGTGGATAAATTTCCAAAAAAAATTTTTTTAACAATAGTAATATGAGAGTAGCCATGAAAACACAAAGGCCTTGTCCTGATTCTCAAGGAGTTAAAAACAGAAAAGCAAAAGCACAGAGAAAGCATATTGACACCACTTTAAAAAAACATTGCTTCACATACTTAAAAACCCCAAATCCAGCCATTTCATTAAAATATAAAAACATAGCATGTTTTGGGTAGTAGACCCAACATAGTATGGTTGGGTTTTGAAACTTTCTCGGAGCGCTCTTCCGTTCTTCTCCTCAAATAGATAAATTTTCAGAGAATTCAGCAATATCTGATATGTCTGGATCTCACTGGATCTGGGTATTACTGACCTTTTTTGTGGGCAGTTTCAGAAGGAAAGCCATCCATATCTCAATGGCATTAATAAAGAGATGACACTGCAGAAGGGACCTGTCCCCAGTCCCACCCCAAGGCAGTGTCTGGGACAGAGCAGGGAATTTCAGATCTCATCTGGTGCCAGTGACTGAGATTTGTTCAGCACAAGAAGAAATTTTTTACTGTTGTGAACTCTTCTCTGCTACTCTGGTTGTTCATTTGAGTGCATTATCCAACCTCCAGTTCTTTTATCGTGTTCCTAGCAGTGCTGAAATAGCTGAAGTGATCTATCACTCGTGGCATTTTGTTACCTCTCAGATCCAGATTTATGATGCTCTTATCTTCATGACATGGGTAACTCACATTTGATGTACTGTGTTGGTTTTACAGCTCTATGCATGGCTTGGTGTGAATCTCCACAATGTGAAATTAATAGTGAACAATTGATCTAAATTTTTACTAGTTCACTGAAAAATTCCTCAGAGGTTAGAGCTCAGCTTTACCACTGTGTGAACCTTGTGCCCTTCTTGAAAAATCAGATTTGTATCATAATGTCACTGTGTGAGTTGTGTTCTCCTCAAGCACTTCTGGGTTAAAGGTTATTCTGCTTCTCCAAAGACTTCTTAAATTTTGAAGTAAATTGCTGAATTATGATAAATCTTCAGAAGCATACAAAAAACAAATCCCAAAAAAACCCAAAAAATCCAACCAAGCAAACAAAAAAAACCCCAAACAAACTAAAAAAGTTCTGTATAATACCTTGTAAGTTACTGACCTTTCAGAAGCCAATGTGAAGAATTGGAAATGGGGATGACAGAAAAGAAAGAGTAGTTTTTTGAGTATAGAATATTGGGTTCATCTACTTCTACACTAGCAATTGCACACAGCACTGAGTTTGCCCTCAGCAGTGATCCCAACTACTGTCAAAGCCTGATTATCTCAGAGAGCATAGAGTTTATAATGTTCTTTTATTTTTTCACTGAGAATTTTCAGGGGAAAAAAAAATCTGGGTCCATAACTGGAATATCTCAAATGATAAAAATAAAATGTCTGAAAAGAAAGAAGATTATTATAAAGAAGTGAGTTGAACACACAATATGCATGGGTTAGTGTGTAAATGTATACAAATGTGAAGATTTATTTATCTATATTCTCAGTTTTACAAGTGTGCAGCTTTACACAGATACATGCAAAAAAAAGTTTGCAACAAAGTTGAGAGAACAAAACCAATGACGCTGGATTCTTTATTATTCTTTTAAGGATGAAATGTTTTTCTTCAGAACACCACTTTTTTGTCTTTATCTGGGCTGCAATAATTTCTCTTTCTGGCTTTTTATAATAACAATTTTGATACTAGCACATCCGCCTACAATTTATATCAATAACAGACATCTTCAATAGCTCTCAAACTGCAAATTATTTTGAAAGGGAAACATCTGTACATATTGCTATTCTGATTGTACAGTCTGTGAAAACATTTTTCTCCCAGAGCTCTTTGCTTGTTTTTAATATTGGAATAAAAGTAGCTTAGCTATGCTGAAAAAATACTTGATCAAAATGTTGAAACCAGAGGTGGTTGCTGCAATATTGTCTGCACAACCAGAAGTGAAGCTGCTCAGATGGTTACCAAAATTCCACTAAAACAGTGTTTGCTCTCCATTTGATGGTAACTTCTGGCACTGATGAATTATTATTTTGAACTGTCATCACATTTCTCAACAGAAGAGGCTGAATTTGTGGAAGAGAGGTGTGATAAGAGCAGTTGTTTCCTCTGCATTTTTAGTTTTTGTTAAAATGTGGAGCTCACACAAAAGACCTCAGTCACTCAACTCTCAAAAAGAACAAATCCAAAATATCCAAACTTTAACCTTCCAGTAGAACAAAAAGAAGAACCAGCAAATCATTATTCATTGAGTTGCACCGTTCCCTCATGTCTGCAAATCTTTGAGCGCTTTTTGAGAATTAAATATTCTCAAAGTATTTTTTTTTCTGATTGGAAAACTTCTTTATTTCTGCACCAATCTTCACAGCCCTTGTTGTCATATTTTAAAAAATCTTTTGGAGATCTGTACAGAAAGATATCCATGGATAGTAAAATACAGTTAAGTTTATCATGAAATGTAAACCCAAAACATGCTTGGAAAGACTTTTCATGCATGTCCAGTCATAGGAACATCTCAATGACAGGAAAATGAACTATTTGATTGCAATGTGTATGTTGTTATACCATTACCCCTTTGATAAAAAAAATGAAAATACTCCCCAGATTTATAAGATAATTTTTACCACCATGCTGTTAAAATCAAGAGTAATTTCTCCATAAATAAGCATGTCATTTTATCCACACAGAGAAGTCACTTTAAATTACAGCTAGAGGAAAAGATTATGAATATTGTCTCTGTGAAAATTGGTGCCTTTTTTCTATTGATTGACCAGCATTCTTTTAAGCTATTACTATTTGACTAAATAAGCATTAGTTTAAAAGATGTCCTTTTAAGAATTCTTTCAAAATAAAGGATAACCAACAGCATAAAATGGTGATGCTAATTCTGGGCTTAATTAAAAATTACTATTGAATATTTTTTTTCTTGAACCATACAGCCAAACATTATTATATACAAAAATGCATACATACTTAATTCCATGTTCAATGTAATTACTTATATATGTCATAGTGCATTTTAGGAAGCCATTTTACTGTTCATTCCAAATTAGCTTATCTGCATTGCTTTTTGTAAACATACATTTTTCAATTCTGATCATATCTTTTAGTTTTTCAGGTCTGTACAATAGATAGAACCTAATTTGTATCCTATTTCCTAAGAATTCAATTTTCCTGAGTTAGAGACTACTACCATAGCCTTTTCATTGCAATTTATCACATTTGATTTCACATATTGCTTTGGTTTTCTGGACTCCTGATATTGCTTTCACCTTAAATAAACCTCATGTTCTTAAGGTCCTGATATTAGGAATGAGAGAGAGGGAAAAAAAGAATCACTTCATGGAAGCAGAAAGTTGGCTAAAGGAGCCAATAATAATTTCTGTCTCTCAGCTCTACCCCACTGAATTAAATGCAGTAGAACATGATGTCATTGTGACTTTCATTAGTGTTTTGGGGAATAAGTGTTTGTGCAAGAAATCCCGATGTTTAAAAGGATAGTTTTATAAAACCAGAAGCAGGACTATCTATGATCTCAGGATTACCTTCATCTTACTGGAATTGGCTTTCCCTTTGCCAATTTTCCTGTTAGAAACATCTAGTCAAAAAAT
>JANRGV010000084.1:65947954-65958696 GCA_024734035.1 Alethe castanea
GTTTCTGTTCAAAAGCCACCGAGATAAGCTGAAGGAGTTGCAATATAGGTACTTCACAAAATCCTTCTAGACAAGGTTCTCACTGAATTATCTATCCCAAAATTCACCACAGTCTCACCTCTAAGTCCACAGAAATGATTTCTCATGGCAGCCAGATGTGTATAATGCATGACAACAGAAGTCAGCCTGAGGGCTCTTGGCAGGAGAAGCAAAAGTTCACGTCTCAGGCTCAGTACAAGTCTTGTGGGACACCAGAGAGAAATATGAGGACCACAATAATCTAGATTTTACTGTGATTAAGGCAATACATTTCCAGTCTCACATTTTAAAAATACTAAGTGGACAAATACCACCAAAAGTTGTTTTTTTCACCCAGTGTTAAGAAAATGTTTTGAGCAGAAATTCTAAGCCAAACTGCCTAGCATCAAGAGAAAAAAAATACAATATAACCCACAAACAATAATTCAACCTCAATATATCATTGTGCAGTCTGGGACATCATTTTTATTCAAGAAGAATAAGACTCCTCAAAGTCAGCAGAATCTCCATTCATCTATTATATCTGAAAATCACAGCCCAGAAATATGTCAGAAAACAGTTACAAGCCAGAAAAACACCTCATGTCCTCACTCATGTTTCTCAGCATGATTGTAGGTTTTACAAGCCTCTGAAAACATGAGATCATCCATAATCCCATCAAAGTACGTTGGGCTGAAGTGAAATGTATTTTCTTATAAAATTTGAAAGGGCTGAGCTGCTAAAAAAAAAAAAAATTCCAGTGCATTTTTGAGCACCTGTAAACATTTGTAAAAAAGGGCAGGAAGATCCACAGTTTTAAATACAAGTAGAATGAAGACAGTAACTTTTCACATCTGCGCTTCCCACCTCCAAGTTTTAATTCATGCCTTTGCTGTTGTTTCAGAAAAAGGCAATGCTCAATTGCTATTTATTTCCTTTCTCCAAGACTCTGTCATGTGTCACGTCGTTCTTTTTGCCTCCATCATCCATTTTTCATATCTTTGCCTAATCTCGTGTCCTTTCCTCAGCTGAAAAGTTCCAATCTGTTTGGGTGAGTTTCAAGTCAGACAAGTATCAGAGAAATGCATCTGTCAAATATTACAAACCTTTATTTCTAGAAAATACACTCAAGAAATAGCATTCTGTTAACCTCAATAAAGACATAATTACAGAACCTAAATGTTTGCACCCTCTCACATTTACAACCCCAAGTTAATCCTTCATGGCCATTGTCTGTCGTGCTTACAAATTTCTTTTCAGAGGTATTCCATGAGGAGTGTGAGGTTCCTCACAAAAAGTTCCAAGAAAGTAGCAATTCAGACCAAGGTGTGGCAAATTTTGGTCTATCTCTGCTTGTGCTGATTGAGAAAATTTTCCTGTATGGGAGTCAAGTTGGAATAAGTAACAAGGGTTGTGCCCATAGAGACCAGTGCTGTAGTTTCACAGTCATCTTAAGGCAGCACAAGCCAACAATATCCCTGGAAAATGAATGTACTAGGGAAAAAAACCCTAATAATAAGTATTGTGAGATAGTAATTTAAAAGAAAAAAACCAATAATAATAATAATAAAAATAATAACAATAACAATATTAAAGTCCACTGTAAGACAGATGCTAATCTAATTACTCAGATTGCTATTTTGTCCTGCTAATGTTGAAAATCCACAATTATGATATGAAAATTAATTTGAAATTCGAGGTTGCATCTACAAATTCTGGTACAGTATTTATAAAAGAGAAAGGATTAAATGCTGGCACCATAGAAGTCAATGGATGTCCTGAAGTCAATGACAAAATTCTCCTAAATTTAATGAGCTTAATATTTTAAATTCAGAAAACCCAAGAGGCCATGAACTCCAGTGCCTCTTCACAAAGCACTGGGAAGGATTGGAAACATGAAATATCCTATTTTCTGGTGATCTGGACATTTCAAGAGCTGGTAGACCACAAGAGGACAGTGTAAATTTTGAGTGGATACAATCTTAAATTCATTATTCTGGAAAAAAGATATTGAAGAAGCTAATTTTGCACCACAGGCTCAGTAAAGGAATCATCAAACAAATCTCCCTGAGTTTTTCCTCTCTGTGTATTTGGACTAGACAATAATGTGCCCCTTATGTGTAGCAAGATCATTGAAAATGCACAAATCCAAGCCCTAGGCATTGCTGTAGCCAGAGTAAATACAAATTTTGCAGAAAACAAACCTTTAGCCACAAAGACCTCATGTGGATTTGGAAGTTCATATTCTATATTGCTTGTCAATATTATTATCCACAGCAAAAAATTAGGTCTATGAAAAATAAAAATTGGTGCATAAATAAAAGTGTGTTTTAGCAGGGGGGGTCATAGTTAATTATAGAGGTTTTTGTTATAACTACTTCCCCATGAATATACATAAGCCTAAATATCCCATTACTGTTTAATTATACAGCCATTAGAAGAAGAAAATTGCCAGTGAAAGCAGCTATGAAAAATGTATATCATTTACAAAACCATACATAATATACCACAGTTATTTTCAATATCATAGGAAAAAGATGACTCTGAGGATATCAGCATTGCATTTAATCACTTTTATACATTATCAAATCTTTCATTATGTAGAATTATGAGGGAGCTGGAAATGAAAAACTCACCTGGGTGCCATTTTAAATCATACATTGGGCTTATTATAAGATATGAGGTGGGTTCATTCCTTCACCTGAGCTGTTGGTTTACCATCTGGACTTTTTAGTCATAAACTTCAAAAAAATTTCATTAAAGTATGACATTAACCTTCAGCACAAGGTTTTCACATTCTAGTCTAACTTTGCAATATTGGCAAGCTGCCTTATTGTCTTCAGCTTTTTGCTGTCATTTCTTGTAATGACTGTTTGTACTCTGAAACCACAGCAATTCACGGGTATGTGAATTAATAATTCAGGAATACACCTTTTATATCCGTGCACAAACTGGCAGTTCTTCTGGCATGTGCGTTTCTGACTTTGAACAGCAGACCCTAGAAAGTACATAAACCACTGTATTTTTGTTTTCCCCACAAATGAGAAAATTCTGTTTTTCTCCAGGCTCTAAGTCAACTGAAAATTACTTCTGTTCTCCTCAGGGATCTTATGGTATACTGTATTTCACAGATATCCATTATTAGAAAATGCCAGTGTTGTTTCCTTTTCACAGGAAGTGGATGTAAAACAGTCTATATATATTCAAAAGAAACAAACTAAAAGAGTTAAAAAAAATTTGGGCATCTCATCACATTAAAGCCCTCGGCATGACCAAACTGACTCTCTTGTCTGATGATGTCTAGGTAAGAAAAGAAATTCCATGTTTAAGTTTTGTGTTATTTCAGAAACAAGAAAAGAGGGAGGTAGGAAATTATGACACTCATATGAAACTTTGAGGTGAACGGGTAGGAAAAGACAATTGTGGGGAAGTGTGTAAGTATTAAAAATAGTTCTCCTATGTTGTTTTATAAGTCTGAGGAAAATAAAGATATTTAAAGGAATAGAAAATTACAGTTGACTAGACATAAAGGAAAATATTATAATGATTTAAATTATGCTATAGGATAAAAAAAATGGAAACAGTTGACAATAAGTAGGGGAGCAGAGGTGACACAATGTTATGTCTGATTCTCTATTTTGCATAAGTATACATATAAAATAAGCAATCAGCCAAGACAAAAATAATTATTTTTCATTCCATAATGAATAAGTAGTGTATGAATTTACTTTCTTCCTGGATATTTTTTGCTGATTAGCTGGCTGAAAATTTACAGCAACACTGATTTCCACCGGTCAGCTACAGAGAGCAATCATCAATCCTGTGACCGGCAGCAGTAAAATGAGGACCAAAAACTAAGCTTCCTATAAATACTGAATTACCCATCAGCCTTTAAAATATTCTGATTAATCATTATTCTGAAACACAAGGCTCTTTAAAGAGCCCTGAGCAATTGATTCCAGACATCAAAAATGACATGATCATGTTTGAAATCAGTATTTTCTTCTTGTTTGGTGTTATTAATGACTAAGGGATACTTTGTGAATACCAAACTAACTGAATTTGTTGTACAAAGTGTTTATTTGATCTATTCTCCATTCATTTCCATAAAGTGAGTTATCTGCCTAAGACAGGGTGAAACATCACATGATTTATAGCTTACAAAATCACAAACAACATGTCCAGACTTAGTGCACAGTGCAGGGGAAATTAATGCTCAGGCTTGGGGCATCTTACTGTACAGTTGGATTTGATTTGCCACCCATATAGAAGTCCTGCTTTGGTAAATGAGTTTTCACAGCAGGCCAAATATCAGCTTTCACCTGTTTCTGCTGGACTGACAGGTCTATTGGCACTGGCCTTCCCCAGTCTCCCATCTGGTCTCAAATGCCTACTTAAATTTTTGAATGTTTCTTTAAGTCCTAATTTTCTTTCGCTTTTTCTGTACATGCTCCATCAGCTTTAATTAAAATCTTAATAGGTGCATTTAACTGCAAAGTGGTACAAGAGTTTTATTTACAAGCATGGTATTCAAACTCTCCAGAAAGGTTATGAAAGTCTTTCCTCCTTACTGCACTTTTTTAGCATACTCAGCAAGTTTGTCCATGGTTTGTTTGAGCTCAGCTGATGACGTATGTGGATATTCCACCATGAGTGGTCGTGGATTTTTGCCATGTGGATAGAGCCACAGGTAGAGACACTGAGGATGAGCTGTGCACTCATTTGTTCTCTCTTTTGGTAAAATGAGCCTTTAACTGAAATTTATTCTACATGTACAAAGGTTGTGTTACTCCTGCAGCATATCCAGACTGGCATCTGAGGTCTGCTGCTGGCTCTGAGGGCAATATCTTCTTCATATCAGCCAGGACCTTGATCTGGTAGGTTACAAAATCAGTTTTAAAACATAACCCTCACCTTTTTGGCCAAAGGAATTTTGCTGAACTGTAGATGAGTGTAAATCCCATCAAGAGCTCTTTAAGGAATGTACTGCATCATCAATGTCCTAATCAAAGATTTTGCCAGTGGACTTTGTACACTCTAATCAATTTTCTGATGAGAATGTTAGTCTCATTATTATTTACAAAGCTAAAAGTAAGGACAGAACAAGCTAAGCTGATACTCCTCTGACTTTAAACCTGCTGTTGATACCTAATTACCCAAGCTCATTAGTATCTTGTTATATCAAAAGTTTTGTTATGGCCAAAAGAAAGCATACCTTATATATGGAGCTATTGTTAGTACAATTAAAGTTTTCACAGTCTAGTTAATTTGGGCTGTGTCATTACATATACGATCACAGTAAAGCTTAATTAATCATATAACTAAAATTGTTGCATAAGTTCCTTCTCGATCTGAACAGCTCTTTACTCTGGTGTTTTACTCAGTTTCCTAATTTTACTTGTTATCACTGCAGACTAAAACTAAACTATAACACAATTCCTCATTCAAGAGATTCTTTAATATTTGTTACTACAGAGAAACAACCACGGATCAGAGCAAAGCTAAGGTGATCTCAGACAAGTTCTGAGACCCTGCAGAGTGAGGTTAAAGACTTCAGAGCTTGACGTCTTTTACTACCAACAGTAAAAGATGTGCCTGTGTTCATTGGCCTGTGATCCTCATCAAATTTTTATTTTTATTCGTGTCCTACATTTTAGGTATGCCCACCAGTTGAAATATATATTAATTTACACTACCTGAGTTCAGACATATTCCTACTACCCCCAGAAGGTAAGGACAGTTAACCAGACATTTCTAAGCTCCTTGTACAGCCAACAAAATAATTATGTTCCCATGTTCCATTGGTTTCAGGTAGTCAGAGACAACAGAACATCCCACCACGGTCCTTGCATGGAGATGATGTGACACCACTGCAAACAGTGCCCACAGGCACTCAGAGATGCTCACAGTGTCACAGTGACATTGGCTAAATATAAACATCTCAATTAGGCCAGATGATTTCTCTAAAAATGCCTGTGTCTCTCACATGACAATATAGAGAATTGAATGGCTCAGCTGTAGACATCCACATTGTGGAGATGGGGCCTAGAACGTGATCAGTCCCTCTCTAAACCTCTAATTCCAGCCTTCTTTTTGCTGGAGATTAAATTCTACTTTTGATTACAATTTAATATCTCCCAACAACATGCTGCTCCAAAAAGAAACAGACAGCTGACTATAGTAACTCCTTGTATTTTTCTGATTACTGCCAAAAATCTTTCTGTCTGCCTGTTAGGGAAGAAAATAATAATAAGACAAAAACACCCAAACCCTACACTTACCAAAAAGCAGCCAAGATTTAGTGAAATATCAAAGCAGAAGTCTATTTTATGCCATGCACAACAAGTGAATATGCTGTCATTGCTGGTTGTTTGCAGAGCTGGTTGTTTGCAATATTCATCCCTGGGTGCAGTTTTAATTTTCCTGGGAGACAGCTGATTGTGCATGCCTGCATACCCCTGCACAGAGACAGAGCACCCATAAAATACTTTCCACGCATGGCATCATTTATCTTAATAGTTGTTAGTGCTGCAGTTTCCACTTTAACAGTAATCATGACACATTTGTTACTTGATTTATTTGAATAGCACTGTCAAACACTGCATAAACAATACTGTTCTGGGACCTGGCCAGAAATTTCAAATTACATTTTAATATTTATGTGCCTTCAGACTCCATGAGGAAAAATACTGATGCTGGCTTGTGATTTGAACTGCTGTTACAGCAAAGCCAGAATAAGTCTGCTTTTTTCTATAACTTGTGTAATCTATCATGGTATTTCTTTAGCTGATACAAGTAAAAAGAACATTAGTTTATATTTGCAATAACTGGCAGTAACTAAAATAATATTTAGGTGGAATTAAAGGATGCTTGCGGCTTCCTGGATTTGCTTTCTAAATAGCTATCTCTATCTCAATCATCTCTATGACTCCACAGCACTGAACACCTCTGCTATCACTTTAGAGCAGCATGAGCAGAGCTTGCTTTCTGAAATGTAAAACCTCCCTTTGAGCCTTTACTTTCTATTTTCCACTTAGCACCATCCATTAACAGTAAAATGTTCGTTAGAGCTGTGAGCTGATCATAAATTATCATTAGGACCACTGTGTTTATTAGTGGGATATTTTTGATTAGCTGTCTCTAAGGGCAGCACTTTTTTTTTGCAGTTAAAATGTCCCACCATCAGAATTACAATCACTGTAGGATAAATACTGTGGTGGGGTTCTGACTGTTAGTTTCCTCCTGCTAATGATAAATGATGAATTATAAATGATAAGGATATTAACACTGTTTTGTTCCTCTTTCCAGTGCTCCAGGAGCATTCAGAAACCAGGGGCTTAAATCACATCTCCATGTAAGTGAGGTTGGGCATTTCCTGGCTGTTTTTAAAACCATCTCTTTATCAGTGGCCATCTGGATGTGAGTGTGCCATGCTCCATTGTGTGTCAAATTATATTGCTGTGTCTATGATACCACTTAGTGTGGGTTGCTTTTTGTGACAAACCAGCAATAATAACTACTCCTCATCCTTTAGATTTACGATCATACTTACATTGAGAGAGTGTAGGGCTTGGTTCCATTGTCTCAGGCAAAATTGCCACTTGTGAGATGGCAGAGTTCGTGCAGAAATGAGTTCTCTTCTCTGAGTAGTGTCCTGCTCTCTCTTTGGGGGCAGTGGGATGCACCCTAATGGACCAAAGAGCCCCTGAATTCCCCAGTACCTTGCCCCCAGCCCTCCTGACAATTATTTCCTTTTCCTTTGCCAAAATCTGTATTTTCTGTAATATTTCACAAACTAGGAAACAGAGAACATGTTTGGAAACTTCCCTCTCTTTTGCAAGTAGCTTTCATGAAAATCTGTAGTGCCAAGGAGTCCAAGGCAAATCTAAGCAAAACACGATCAGATGAACGTCATTAAGCTGCCATAGACAGACAGGAACACCATGAAGTTCATTTTAAAAAGAGTAAAATCCTAGGACTGACACAATCCAGTGCAGACTCACAGGCAGGGAGCTGACTGTTTATTAGGCCTTCCTGAGCAGCAGGTTGAATTAATGACCACTTGAGGTCTGTCACACTAATTCAGATTTTAGAATTGCAGATATCATCAAGAGCACATGTACATAACAGTGGGGGAAATTAGCTGATCTGCTTGAAACCAGACAAGGCAACACAGAGTGAATGAAAGGCCAAGGAATCAGGATCTGGGAGAAAAACAGAAGGAAAAATTGTTCTTCAATATATTGACACATTTGGATAAACAGGGTCTGTAGCCCAAAGTGGAGCCATGTGTCTTACTAATACATCATTCAGAAAAGAAAGACAGAAGATGGTGCCTTCACCTCCCAATAAATGAGCACCACCACATTCTCCACCAAACCATATTCCCAAATGTCACTTACAAGTGCCTTTTGAACATTTCCAGGGGTGGTGATTCCAGCACTTCTCTGGGCAGCCTGTCCCACCGACTGACCATACATCACAACCAATTTTAAAAAGGGTTAAAATAAAAACCCTGGGAATTATTCCCCAGTCAGCTTCACCTCTGTGCCTGGTAGGATCATGGAATGGATGCACCTGGGAGACAGGTCAAGGTATGTGGATGACAGAGAGGTGGTTAGAGACAACCAAAGTGGTTTCACAAAGGGCAAACCATGTCTGAATAACCTGACGGCTTTCTTTTCATACCTCAGTTTCCTCTCATTGAATTTGTGTGATTAAGGAGTTAAATGGGATTTCATAGTGTATTCTACTGGTTATTTTTCTGTTTCTGTATCCGACTGAGTTGAATACAGAGGTGTCAGGAGGACTCCTCTGATTCAGAGAGGGAGGTCAGGGAAAGCAATGCTAATGGTATATTTAATGCAATGTACTTGTACTTCAGCTTCTGCAGCCTTGGTGTGCAGATGAGCTGATATAATATTGCAGTTGCTAATTTGTCATAGGAGGTTTTATTATCACTCTTGTCACCTTGAGTGCCTTACACAATCAGATTGCTCTCTGCTGGGACAAAATATCTCATTTCCTGTGATATACAGCAATTTTTATAATACAAAAATTCTCTCTGCATTCTGGAAATGTTCATTTCATGCTTTCTCCAACAGCTTCAGCTGATTGTCGCAAGTTATTTTCACAATTGTTTCTTAAGTGAAATGAAAACTCATTTTTTTCCTTCCTACCTCCACTAAATCACACATATTTGTGGAAGGAAAGTGAATCTCTTATTTAGGGTTGCTGTGTTTTGTGATTTTTATTGTGAATCTAGCAATTAACAGCCATAGCTTCCAGAATCATGTCATTCAGCAGTTCAAAGAAAACCTTGAAATTGTTATGCTTTAGGGCTCAAGAAACCAGAAGGGGGAAAAATAAATTAAAAAAAAAAAACACAAAACTTCAGTTTCCTTTTTAAGCTTCATGCAGTTTTTTTTTTCAGGGTCTGCCTCCTGACTGAAAGAGCAACATTTCAGTTCTATGCCTTCTTCCTCCAAGACCTCCAATGACTATGACAAAACAATTCAGTCCATAAATCAGAGTAGAAATGCCACAGATGATGGGAAAACTAGATTCAAGAATTAGTTACCAGGAAAATGAGCAGAGCACACACAAGGTTAATCAGAGTATGCTTTGTAGAGTTAAGGGTTAAAGTCAAAATGGGATATTCCATGGCTGCTACTTTTAGTCTAAACCTATTTTTAGGAGAAGGGATATCTGAGTCTGAATTATCTCTTAATAAATTACACAGAGAAAAACAAATTCTTGGTGATGTCGTCTTAATAAAATTGTAAAGAGTGGATCAGATGATTCGTCATCAGAATTGTTGGATTTGCAATAAAATCTCAGGCACAACACCCTTTTTGCAGAGCTCTTGGCACCTTACCTTGCACTTGTGCTTAGCAGGGGATGCAGCAAAGGCATTGATGGAATAATCTCCATGTTAGCTCCAAAAGGGAGCCATGGCAGGGTCTGGTAGGGTCTTTATCTTGCTTCCTCCAGCTGAAATCTGATTTTCCTTACTGCTTATCCCTCTATCTGTCCCTGAGCGTCCCCTTGGGCTTCCTTCTTCACATGGGCTCATACATTGAAGAACTTCAGCACTAAAGCCTAGGTGAAATGAATGTTTTCATTAAAATTTCCTTCTCTGGGAATTTACTGGAATATTATCTTCACTTATTTTTGTCTGTCTAGACTATTAAAATGCAATATATTCCCCTGCTTACCAGGGAAGTTGATTTTTGAACTGGGTATGGTCTATGGAAACTCTTCTCTCATGTCTTCCTGAAAGATGTACAGAGGGAATTGTTGGATGATCCCATTTCTATAATTAATTACTCTGTGAACTGTGTTTGTTCTTTAGACTTCTTTCTGTGTTAAGGGACAAGAGGTTTTGTTCAATATTCTTGGTGTTACAGTCTTGGAACAGAGTTGACATTTTATATTCACAGCAGTTAATCCACCTGTGAGTATGCACATCTAATCCTTTTAAAGACTTTCCCTTTGGAAATGTTAATCTGTGTATGTTCTTATGAAAATCCACTAATTTTTCTTTCTGCTGTAATTATAAAAGAAAGTCGGTTATTTTTTGTAATTGACTTGTGTGAGAGTCCGTCTGAAAGACTCTCGTTTGTTTTGCCTAACGACCCTCGCCTGAGACCCTCAGAACTGTAAGACTCTCAGTACTGCGGTTTAGAGGCGTTGGCCAGAGATGGGAGGAATGCCAAGCAATT
>JANRGV010000084.1:65959498-65976167 GCA_024734035.1 Alethe castanea
CCACCTGCAGAGCTGCCCCAGCCCTGGCACAGCACAGGAGGGACCTGGAGCTGCTGGAGAGATCCAGAGGAGGCACCAGGATGAGCAGAGGGATGGAGCAGCTCTGCTGGGAGGAAAGGCCAAGAGAATTGGGATTATTCAGCCTCGAGAAAAGAAGCTTCAATGTGACCTAATGGTGGCTTCCCAGTGCCTGAAGGGAACCTGCAAGGAAGTTGGAGAGGGGCTTTTGTCAAGAGCATGGCAGAAGAAGGGATGATGGATTTAAACTGAAAGAGGGTAAGGTTAGATTATATATTGGGAAAAAAAAAATTACTGTGAGAGTAGTGAGACCCTGGCACAGGGTGCCCAGAGAAGCTGTGGCTGCCCCTGGATCCCTGGGAGTGTCCAAGGCCAGGCTGGACATTGGGGCTTGGAGCAGCCTTGGGCTGGAGCTGTATGATCCTTAGGATCCCTTCCAACCCAAGCCATTCTGTGATTTTATGATTCTCAGATTCTATAGAGATATGACACATTATTGTTATCTCGTTCTTCTGAAATACTTTGTACTGATAATTACAAGTCTCTTCCTTCTTTCTCCTCAGTCTGTGTCTGCTGCTGACCAGGTGTCCCTAACCTGGGTCTCTTTTTGACCTCACATGAACACACCAGCTCCATGACTTCCACTGCCCCAAACTTTAACCAGGACCCTTCCTTCAGTCAGGGCACAGGGACTCAAAATCTTATACCTGAGGCAGCTGCTGTGTTTATACACCCCAAATATTCTCTGTTCTACAAAAACCTATTATACTAAATGCCAAGGTTGCTCTGTTTTGGAGTTTTTGTTTTTTTTTTAAAGCATTCATTGCTCAGAGCTAATTACATTTTAGTTTTCATAAATTATGAAGATTAAGGTCACCATGTAACTAATTGTTTCCACTTAAAATGGTCAAGAATTGTTTGATCTGTTGTGGAAAATGTGTTTACCCACCGGTCAGATCTGAACTGTTCTGGTCTTCAGCTCTGCTGAAAATGTCATTTTGAGAAAGAAAATTTGCCACCTTTTTGTAGCTCTCCCTGCAACTCACAAAAAGACAGCATTTTATTTTCTACCTGTAATTTATTTCCTGAAGTAATTCCATCAGAATATTTTCTGATGTCAAACAAGTAAGTAAAAAGATGAAGAATAAAATATACTGAAAAAAGTAAAATCTATGACAAACTTAATTAAATAGATCAGAAAATAAGGAAAGACATTGTTTCCTTAAATGTTTCTGAGAGATCTGAGGAATTAATCATTGCAAAACAGCCACAAGAGAGAAATACAGTGGGAATATATATTACAGAGAGAGCAGAATCAGGAGAAACAAACAAAAAGTAATTTTTCAGAAACTTATTTGTATATAGTCATTATTTTAATAGTTACTACCTAGTGCAAATTACAAATCTGGTCTCGGAAACTGTGTGCTAACCCATGAATTGTGTTCAGTCGATTTTCAAAGAGACACAGCTAGGAAGAAGCTGCAGCTATTGGAGAAATTACAATCTGAGTTGAAATTATGAAGAAAAATGATTCTGTTCTTAAATATTAAAAGTATTTTTGGGTCACAATCTGAAGCCCTGTCTGACTAGAGCTGATTAGAAAATTGCATGGTTATGCATAGAAGTATATATTGTGCATTTTTATACACACCAGAATATGAGGTTGTGACAATTATAGTATTTTAGCCAACTATGGGAATAGGAGTAAGTCTTTAGAGACTAAGAATAGAAATGAAAAATAAATAAATAATTCATCCCAGAAAATGCACTGTCCCAGCCACTCAGTAGTGGTGATTAATTTTCTAATTCAGGGTCACACAATGGTATCAAGAGAGACAGGAGAAGACCCACAACAGTTAACACAGGAATGTTTGTTTTCCTGTGGAGTCTTCAGCTCCTTTCACTGCCTACAAAAAAAAAAACATCAGCAATGAGATGATCAGGTCACGAGCTTGAAGTGAAGTGGGATTAATTCAGAGCAGATCTCTGAAAATTTTTCCTGTTTCCTCCTATAAATGAGCAAAGAGATGTAGGAGGGTATTTGGAGAGACTCGTGAATTTTAGGGTAGTGGTGGGCTGTGGGGAGCAGTGCCCTGACATGCTGGGGATGAACTGACAGCAACAGGAAAAGACACAGAAGAGCAGAAAGGGCTCATGGCAGCTTTGTTATAGACACAGGAGTACTCAAGGCTGGACAAGGATTTTTAAAACAGACTCCTGCAGTCCACTCCGCAGAGAAAATGAGGTTAACAAAGCAGCCTCTGCCCCAGCTCCCTGTCCCCAGCACACACCAGGTGAAGTGTCTATGAGCACTTGACAAATACACATTTCTGTACGCTCTGGTCCCTGTTTGTTTCCATTATCTCAGGGAGCAGCAACTTCAGTCACGAGTTAAGGGCTGACAGTTACCCTGGAGAAAGAATAACAATTAACTTTGCTCCCAGCCAGTGCCAGAGAGGAAGAAAATAATTGTGAAGCTTGTGTTATTTTTCTCATTAGCCTGTGCAGCATGCCAGGAGCTGGACTGTGCAAAGAGGGGTTTGCTGCTTCCCTTAATCAGGATAACTGCACAGCTTGTACATTGCTTAAAGGTTTAAAATACAGATAATCCAGATTTCAGCACATCTTCAACTGAATATGAAAGAAAAGCTAATCTCTCTCTTTGTAGCACATGCCATCATATGCACTGATCCTTCCAAGACATGTTAATGATAAATATTCCCAGAAAGAATTGAAGATTTTCCTTTGCTCCCACTGTGTAACTGCTCTCTGTGACTGACTGGGAGAGTAGGGACAGAGCTATCCCACCTGAATAAAAACTGAGTGCCTGAGGTTTGAGCAACCTGGACCACACAGATCCTTCTCTTCTGTACATCACACACCTGAATCCACACCTGTGATCCCTGAATCTCACCTGAATCTTCTGTATATCACACACATCACATTTTGAGTTGATGTGCACTTAAAGAAGAACCAGTTTGAGCCACAACGTGAAAAAACTTTTCCTGGAGACACCTGCTCTGAGTGATGGGTGAAGAGGTTGAGAAAAATTAAGAAAAATTGGAGGTCAAGAAAAATTGCATCTCAGGGGTTATAACCCAAAGCCTGTTTCCCATATTTTACTCCATGGCAAGTCAGAAAATATCATTGCTTGGCAAAAGTTCAGGTCATGAAGTTAATGACTTGACATCCAAGACTTTGATCAAAGAGCACTAAAACGAAAATACTGTGCTGATCTGGTATTTTTATTTAATTTGATAGTGAAAACTAAAAAGAGATTTCAGCTTAAACCAAAACAAGATTACAGAAAGTGATTTTTAATGTTTTGTAATTGACAAAATACCACTGGAAAAGTCTAAAAATTTGCATTTCAAAGTGGGTATTTTTCTCTTTTTTCATTTTTAGATGCTTTTACATTTCTCAAGATATAATAGATTTAAACAAATGTAGGCTGCAAAATAATCACATGGCAAAAAGGTAAATCCTTTAATTTCAAAAAGTTGGGGTAAAATATTCTCCCTTTACTTTTCCTCTCCCCTTTCTTAAAATATTCAAAATAGTTAATTATTCAGATATTGTTTTACAGACTCTTTTGGATTTAACTTTCCCTGAAATGTATATTTACTGACTAAAGTGTACCAAAAGCTTTACTAAGCTTCAGGTTATCACCACTGTGTGCAAATTAAAAATTGTGAGACAACTCCTTTAATATCTGACCTTAAATAAAAGTCCTGCGTTTCTCCTCATTTGGTTCTCTGAATTTTCCTATTTTGGTTTGTTTGAATCTGTCCAGTTTAATATTCTTATTATAGAATATATCACATCCATACAGATATATCTGTATATGTGTATAAATAGCACCCATGATTCAGCCTTTCCAAACATACACCTCCTACTATCACTGAATGGTGCTGAGCCGTTTCAAACTTTAATTTCTCTTTCAGGTTCTTTCAGATTTTAAAAACCTTTCAAAGGTTTTTGATGTTTTGACACATTTCCCTGTTAAGATATTTTAAAGATTTAATTTATGGGTTTTAGCTTTCAGTGGAAACACAAAAAGGGAAACAAAAGAGACATTAGCATAAAAATACACAAGGGGATGTAAATGGCCTTTGGAGGGTAATTTTACTGATTCTTTATTTTTCTTAGTCTTAGATCTATTCATTTACAGTCATATCCCCTGAAGAATGATGGTCTGAAATGAATTAAGCAGTTGCTTAAATTAGTTTATTCATTCATTAGGAATACACTTCTGGGCCAGCAGGACTATGAAAAGAGAGGTTTCAAAGAGGAAGGATGTTTTTGTAACATAACCCATACATTAGAATAATTGTATTCATTCTATAATGTTTTATAACAGACTACAAAAAGCAATATTGAAATAGTGCAGAAATATATACTATTATTTATCAATTAATAATTAAAGTTAGATATATACATTTTTAATTATCTTCTTAGCTTACTGAGAATAATCTTTATGAGTTTTAGCCTTTAAGTGGGACCAGTTTCAAAATATCAGTCAAAACCACACTGATAAATTTTCCTGGCTGGGTCAGGTGGAGTTTCTGTTACAACAGTAAAAAAAAAAAAAAAAAAAAATTGACTGGTTTCACAGGATTCCACAAACTCTGAAGAGCTACAGCTAATAGTGATCATACAGTATTACAAAAAAATACTTTTGTGTTTCCTTACCTCTCTGTAACCTTATAATTGATAGATAAAATACAGGTCAAAGCTAATACTCTGATTTAAGTCTTGATCCATCCAATAAGCACTGTGAGTTTAAATTATAATAATAAACCCTGAAAAAAATAGCACAGAAAATATAAACAAAAACCCAAGCATCAAACATTTTCAAAAACCTATTTTAGAAAAAGAAGATATTCTTTATCTATTTAATCAAAGCTTACTGAAATGCATCTCTTAAAAAAATGTTCATTAATTTATTAATCAACTTAGTTTATGTCTAGTCAAAGTTGCTTAATTTTGTTTACAATAAAAAAATTTGGAAAACTCCAAATAAATAATTCTGTGGGATCAATTTTAGAGTTCACCACAAATTAAATTAGGATAGTTAGAGTATTTTGCTAAGAAAAGAAAAGGGAAAAGAAGAGAAAAGGAAAAGAAAAGAAAAGAAAAGAAAAGGAAAAGAAAAGGAAAGGAAAAGAAAAGAAAAGAAAAGGAAAAGAAAAGGAAAAGAAAAAGAAGAAAAAGAAGAAAAGACAAGAAAAGACAAGACAAGACAAGAAAAGACAAGACAAGACAAGACAAGACAAGACAAGACAAGACAAGACAAGACAAGACAAGACAAGAAAAGAAAAGAAAAGAAAAGAAAAGAAAAGAAAAGAAAAGAAAAGAAAAGAAAAGAAAAGAAAAGGAGAAAAGAAGATGCAAGCAAACAGAATCAGCAAAACCCAGAAGTCTTTATGAAGTCAACAGCCAGAAAAAGTACTTTGTGAAAAAGTGCTTGTAGTAAAAGTGTTATTTTGAAAGTATCAGATGAAATTGATAACTTGAGGGTGAAATGGTGGTTTGCTTCTCAGAGCTACCTGAGGGTTGGGTAAAATAACTGCATTAATAGCCTGGACTGTGAACCTGAAAAGGGAAATGGCAAAGACCTTACTGATGGCCTCCTAGAAAGCTCTACCTTTTATGAGAAGTCCACGGTAAATCTCTTATCTTTATGACAAAGTGCAGCAAAATAATATATTTTAAATATGGAGTTCTTACTTACTTCTGTAAGTATTAACCTGTATTCAGGTTAAGCTTGTCACAGTCAATATTTGCTTTGCCAACTAATTGCATAACAATGAAACTGGATTTTTTCTATGTGGGTAATTTGAAGCCGAAGTTTGCTCTTAAATTACCGTATCCTATGAAATGTTTTAGACAATGTTTTAATTTGTATATATGTATTTATAATTTCTGCATGAAATGTGATTTGATTAATAAATCTGATACATAAATCTAACGTAGCTCCTGAATCTGTTTGGATATGCTTGCCCTTCCCCCTGATAAAAGAATGAAATAAAGTGAATAAGGCATATTTTTGTCTTTAAATCACTATCTTGAGACCTGCAGGGATGGCATTGTTTGTTTTCTCAGTTCTCTGTCTGATCATCCACTTTCTGGGTAAATAATATCATCCTTTACTCCCAGATGCAGAGTGGGTAAGCTGCATGTTGTTTCATTAAAATAATACTGGGAATAGAGTTATTGTAATGATCAAGTTTTCAGTAGCAAAATACTGAACCCTATAAGGAATTGAAGGCTTTCTTGTAAATCAGAGTTAGGGATCTGAGTCTGCAGAAAAGCTCTGTTATGTCAGCAAGTTCCTGGTTTTACAAGGTGGTGAGCTGAACCCTTCAAAAGAATTTTTGATCACTGCTGCTGTTTCTGGTTGTGGACAGAGCAGAACTCTACACAGGGATAGCCTAAGATGATGTATTGGCTTTTTACACGGAGGATTTGTCACTGCTGAACAGATACATGGTCTACACAGAGAGTTCAATGTCTTGGTAGTTGTTAACGGGTTAAACGGAGGCCTGCAAATTCTTCTGTCGGTGTTTCCTTGATCAAATGCTGCTGGTGCTCCTGAGCGAAAAAAACTTGTGGAAGACAGTTTAGTGCTCATACTTGTGAGAGACCTTGAGCTCCCTTCCAGATCTGGAAGGTCCTAATCTCCCTTCTGCTCCTGGTTTTGGCAGCATCTTCACAGCAGCTTCATAGTTGCAAGGCATATGTAAATGCTTAGATTGTTAAATGCTGTTGTAGATAGTTGAAATTCTATTTGGTACCTGGGACCAGAACTGCTTGTACTCTGACTAGGCTTGCATCCTCACACAAAGAAACGAAACTCCTGGTTTTACAGCTAACTTCCCATGAAGCATGCGATAAAAGAAAAAAAAAGATGGACAGAGATAAGGTTTCTCTGTGCTGCTCTACTCTTGTGACTCAGCTGCCATATCTTGGCTAGTTCTGCAGACTCTCATGCTGTGCACCTTGCTTTTTTCCCTGGGTGGCATGTGTATGTTTGACTTAGCACGAAGGCAAGGCACTAGATACTTTGCTTTAAAACTACAATTCTCCCACGGTCCTCAGTTTACCTTCCAAAAAGGTAATTAAGCCAGGTGGTACAATTCCCAGCACAGAGAATTACAGAAGTATAGTGGCAAGCAATACCTACCTGCTTGCACAAGCGTCTAAAAGCTGAAAATGCAGCATTTGCACATAGACTGTTGTCCACTTAGCATGAATAAAAAGTGCTTCCTTACTAAAGCAAATTTGTATTCATAATATTTTCAGAATTCCTATCAACCAGTGATTGTGGTACAGAGATAGCCCAGCTGCCTGTGAGCTAAGGTATATGAGCAAACCCACAAAAATATTAAAATCTCACAGCAATGAAATCTGTACAACAGCAGACAATGCTGTTGTGTCCTGTTGTGTCTATTGAAACATAATGTCAGGTCCCTCCTTCTTCTGGGTTGAGTGCTGTGTGGGAGAGGCTCTTTATCATTCAGCATATTTTGCTAGAGCCTTCCTCTGCAGCCAGTTCTTTGGCTTTCCTAATATTGTGTGTAGCTGCAGTAGTCTTCACTTTCTGACACCTTTTTCTGTTGCAGCTGTGATTTGCCAATGCTAATGACAATAATCAGCAGACTCCCTTTATATGGCCAATATATCTTATCTCCTGCTGTCTTCCATCTTGTAGTTCCGTCCTTTCTGGCTGGGGGTCAATGTTTCTTAGCAAGGAAAGGACAAGCAGTTGTAAAAAGTGCATTGAGCTGGGAATGGATGGAGTAGATAGCTATGAAGTCAAGGGAGCCAACTGTCAGGCTGTGAATTGACATTTGTCGGTAGTATGTGGAAAGACTTTTGTTAGCTTTCTGTCAGAGAAGCATTTTTGTCAAAGGTACAGTATAGCAGCTGGGGGGATTGGAGCAGATTAAGGGTTGGTGAACTGACAGCAAGGAGAAGACCTTAAAAACGTTCTCTCCATCCTAACTTAGGAATGACTAAGACTTCTAGCACCAGGAAGCTGGCCTAGGATGTGCTAGCTCAGCCACTCCACAGTCATGCCATTGCAGATCCTGTAGGTAAATCTATGTTTAAAGATACCAGATGCTTCTGAAAATGCCAAGCCAAAGAAAGGTGACTTGGCCCTGCATCCATATTTCTTTCCTTCTGCAGTGTGACTTAGAATGAACAGACAAGGCCAAACATGGAAAGAGCAGCAAGCAACTATGACAAAGGGTAGCAAGTAGGCCAAAGCGAAGCTTGCAGGTGAAGTCTGTATCCTAGTATGTCCTGCCTGTTCACTCTTCTCACACAACAGCAGGAAATAGTAGGCAGTTCTAATAGCTGTTGTATTACAATTATTTTACTGGGTTTTCCTACATCTCTAAAGCCCTGCAGACAATTACCAGTAATATGGATTGACACCTTTTGCTCTGAGAGCCATCTGAGCCATTCCATAATTCAGACTTCCAAGTACCCACCGTGAAATTTGGAGAAGACAAATCACTGCCTGCTTAGAGACCAGAGTCTCTGAAGTACTGCAAAGGGAACTTTTCCTCATTTACTTCCTTTACCATGACTTCCCTGGTATCAAGACTTATGCAGTCTTTGCTGTGCAACTTTGTTTAGATGTCATTGTGCAGGATTCTCTGAGACTTGGCCTTGAGATCAAAGCCCTGACATCGTTGTTCCTGTAAGCCTGCTTCTCTATGCCTCCTGTGTCCTTGTAATCAGCATGTGGGGATGTCTTTATTGAGGCAGCACTAGAATTACCAGCAATCCAGAATACCTTTTGCTGCTGCCTAATGAGAGTTATTCATCTCCCAGTCAGCTCCTGTGGTCATTTTCATGTCATTTGGCAGCTGTAAACATATCACATCTGCTTTAATGGACAGACAACAGCTACAGTTGGGGAGGGAAATAATGCAATGAAAGTAGATAAAATGGTGAGTTGGAACAATTTTGCAGAGCTAACCTTCATCATGGGGTTACTTTATCAACATTCTTCTCCAGGATTTGGATGAGTATTTTATTAATGTGGATTTAAATAATGCCATCAGTGTCTTCTGCACTGTAAGAGTGGAAGACTTAGAACTGTTACAGGTTTGGTGTTGAAAAAAGTCAGACCTGTTTGGGGCTCTTTGTAGTTTGATGCATAGCTTGCAAAGAACTGATAGCAGTAAAAAGTGAGGTTAGTGAGGTCAGCAGAGAAATTCACGTGGCTTCAGCATAGACAGAAACAAACTGATCTGTGCTGTTTCTGAAACCAAGGTAAAAACAAGCTCAAATCAGTCTGAAGCAGCTCAGAAGGTTGTTCCTGTCTTTGCTTTGAGCCGAGATCTTGTTCAGCACAAATTGTCATCTACTGCTGACAACTACTGTCAGCACTGAAGTTCTCTTTCCCTTAAGTAGGCAAACCTTCTGTTCTCATTCTGACTATTAGAAAATCAGTCAGGTCCCCTGGGTCATAGTGCAGTGTGCTTCTGAATTGGCAAGCTTGGCTTGTTAATTCTACATTAACAGGTGGAAGGATTTATTTCCTTTTTAACAAGGAGCTGGGGATTAGGCTATAACTAAGTGAATGTGTATAGAGCTGAAACAGTGCAAACGTAAGTGATAAGACAAAGACCATACTTGGTCTGGATAATGCAGTTTTACCTAAGATACTAATACATTCCCTTTTGCACAGCTGCTGCAGCTGCTAAAGAGAGGTTAGCGTATGGGCAGATATTGACTTTTAAATTGCAAAGCTGCTCTGGACATAACTGAGAAACAGAACTTTCTGCAGCAGCTGAGAGAGAAACAACAGAACCATCCTCCAAGGGCATTCAGCCTGAGAAGAGGAGGGGAGAACAGGAAGTCCCACACAGAAACCAGGGAGTGTTTCTAGCCTGAACCTGCTACCAAGGCATCTGTTCCTCTCCAATCTTTGTTTGCTTAAGCACCTGAGAGGCCTCATGGAGCCACAAGTGCTACCACTTGGCCTCAGCTTGGCATACTTCCAAGCCAAGAGGCTGTGGTTGAGGGAATTGTATTTGATGACCTTTGGACAACATGTCAGGAGAGGCCCAGGAAGACAGCTGAGCTACAGGAATGTGTCATGCCCTGGAATGACAAATAAATTAAGGGTATGAAACAGTCAGCAACAGAGATCTTTAAAAAGGGATATAGAATGCTCTGATGGAGCCAGTTGGCACACTGGAGGGTATTCGTGTACATTGTGGCTGCAGCAGGCTGGAGCAGCTGCATCCCATGGTCTGCATGTGGCTTATGAAGACTGTATTGGTTCAGCTGCTGGAACAGTGCTGGCCATTCTCTTGCTCTATCTCCAAATTCACAGCCTGACTATGCATTTTCAGCATTTTCATCTTGCCAGCTCAAAGATCACGTGCATCTTGGAACACAAGGCAATCTGGTTTATGAAACTTCGTACCACAGCACATTCTAAAGGCCAAAACTAAGGATTTTGAAGGAAAGGATTGGGTGATTTTATGCCAAAACAATATATCAGCTACTGAGTCATTATGTGACTTCTTGCTGAAAAATCCCGAGAATTTGAATTCCAGAAACAGAAGGTGTTAATGGCCTCCATCAGATTTGGGGTACCGGAATAGATAGCTTTCCTCCGAAGCAGTATGACAGTTCTAACATTATTATCTCTGAGGAAAAGGATCTACTTATCCTATGCACAGCCTCCTAGGACAGAAAGGTAATGCCAAATGAAAAATGCTTTGCCCAGACTGGAGGAAGAAAAGGATGGATCATACTGGGCAGCATTTCACCCCCAGTAAGTCACAATCCTCTTCCTGCAGTTCCCCACACAAAAGACTGGGGGCAAGGATCAGTCTACAAGGATGGATGGGAAGTGGGTTTTCTGCTTCATTTCTGACCTTGTGGGCAGAGGTTTATTAGGTTAAGATGAGCTGCAGATACTTGAAGGAAAAGAGTGAAAAGAGAGCCATTAATAATGGGGATTTGAGACCTGTGTGTCAAAGGTGAAGGGCAGCTGTTAATGACAGCTTTTGTTTGTTTGGGTTTTTTTCCTAGCTTCCCATTGAGAAAAAAAATGAGGACAATAGAAAAGTCATTTTCTTTGTGTAGAGCACTGCATTTTCCATATTTAAAGGAAATGTTAGGCCTTGCTTAAACCTGAGCTTTAGCCAGTGTTGTACTGAGTGATGTGACTGCACCAATGAAACCTTTCTTGAAACTGTGCTGCAATCCCATAACTTACCCTGAGAACAGAGGGGCATAAAACACCCTTGGATGCTTTTTTGAGACAATAAGTGGGTGTCCTGCATGGTGCAGCTTTCCTAGCATGGAAAGCCATGAAATGGCCAAGTGCTGAGAATTTGAAAAAGCCCATACAATTGCAGGGGAGTGCACAGAGAGCATGCTCGGGAAAATGTTCATATACTTCACTGATTCTTAGGGATTATTTCAGGCTAGTGAAATAATTGTTCGGTTGACTGAATAATTACTGGAGGCAAAGTGGAAAAGTTAATATGTTTATTTAGGCAATATTTTCAGCTTTTCCCCTCAGAACAGTTGTACTGGTGCAAACAGCAAAGGTTGGAGAGCTGGAGAGAACTGGCTGGCTGGAGAATTGGTTGGCTGGGCTGGAGAGAATGCTGGAAGTTTTTTGCATCTTTTTTTAGTCTTATCACATGATTTAAAGTACCCTCCCGTTGCTACTGAACAGTCCAAAACCCCTTTTCCAGTCCCTGGTACTGGAAAGGTACAGCTCTTCCAGAGAATCAAAGTCGGTTAAATATTGCCTGGTTGTCAGAGGGCAAGCTGGTGCTTGCAGCAGGTAGGAGAACAGGCAGTGGCTGCTGCTCCAGGAAAGATGGGCAAAGACTCCATGAAGGAGGAAACAGAGGAATAAAGGGCTCAATTAAAAAAGGGGTGAACCTCCCACATGGATTTGGATGAGTGACACTTCCAAGCCAATGGACATAGGAAGCCTGGTGAGAAGCAGGAGCAAGAGGACTGTGGCTTAAACAGAGAGGTGTTTAGGGAAGTTTGGTGGAATTTCTGAACCTGAGATGAATAAGACAGACTCTTCCCAGCAGGACTTACTAAGAGTGGACATACAGCACGGAGTTTGACTTGCTGGGAAGTCAAAGGAAAGGAGAAACTGAGGGACAGGACTGTGGTCAGCTGAGCTCCACCATACAACCGTGTGTTCCTTCTAAAGGGGGCCTTCCTCCTTCCTTGCTCTTCCTCGCACTCAACATTTGTACATTACGTCTTCTCTCCTCCCTGCACAATCCCTGTTGTTGAGAATTAGCCAGTGGCAAAGCTGAGAGGGCTGTTGCTTAAGAAACAGTTGCTTATCCAGGGAACTGTTGTCCAACACCAGGCACACCATTCCCTATCCTGTCATCACCCAAGACAAAAAATGTACATGTCCAAATCCAGTTACACCAGTGCTCCCTTATGAGAAAGGCTTTTAAAAACAGTTTTATGAATTGTTGCAGCTGGATGACTGTTTAGGCTGTGGCATTATAATTCCAGGCACAACATTACCCTCCACCTTCCGAACAGTTACTCGGGCAACTTTAGTTTAAGAAGCCGGGAATCACTGCAGAGGATTAGGTGCTGTGTGTCTAGCCCTGACACCCAGCTGCACAGCTTTCAGCTGTAAACTTGAGATCACGTTTTCCACAATACTTGGTATCTACTGCCTCTCCCTTCCATGGACTGAAATCATGTGGTACCAACCACATAAATGGGAACTGTGTAAAGTCTGATGGCACAAAATTAACTGTTCAGAGCATCTTGAAACAAACAGGACTTGACAGGATGTGTTTTGTGCCAGGTTTGTGATTTGAGTCAGATGGCTGTGGTGGATTAGGTCTGGCAGTGGCAGCTTGAACACTGGGTTTACTGCTTGGTAAAATCCCAGCCACAGCAGCTGGAAACATATGCTAGAACCTAAAGATGTTTTGAAAAGGCTATGTTAAAATAGGTACAAATATTAAGACTGATTGCTGGTAGAGAAATACCTTGTGAGTACAAAAGGTAACTTTCAGTAAATACCTTTTTGAAGAGTCTTAGCCTTCTTTACACATGGTATTTTGTACTGTATGAAATGATGGCTTTGCCAAAGCTTGCCCCTTCAGAGTATCAACTGTTGTCCGAGAAGGCAGCAAAACCGTAACAAATGCAATCTATTCTGTGTGCTTTTCTGAAGGAGCAAAGAGCAAGTAGCTAAGTGTGGATAATCTGTGGAAACTTGTACTCCCTCAAACTGACCCCTATTACACCCACTTCTAGGCGGAAGTGAGAACATGGTGTTTCCACCTGCCTTGTAAGGTAGGACAAATTAGTGCTGGTCACTGAGAAGGAGCTTTTCAGAGAAGTAGTTTTGTTCTACTGATTCTATTCACCACACAGATGTGGAAACCTTCATGCTGGAAGGAGGGAGGAGGTGTCACACTGGCTATGAGTCAGAGAATTTTACTGACTCTTAAAAAAAATAATGTATTAGATTCCTCTCATCATGAGAACTGTGTCTACTGAAAGCTGTAGAAAGAGCTTGTTCAAAAGGATCAAGGCAAGAATTTCTGAGATGTATGTGATGCTGCATAGAACCTGAAATTTTGGCCCATTCTGACCTTCAAACATGACATGTCTCATCAATAGTGAACAAGGCAAAACAAACAAATTGGAGACCTTTTTTAACCCAGACAGCAATGCTTTATCTCTATTAGCACCAAAAGAGATTCCTCTCAGAGCACAATACTGCAAAGTGTATATGTGGTGTCAGGCTCTGAGTAGTGTTTGTATCGTTAAGCAAGTGCTTGTAGGATCTATTCCTGGCAGTGAGGCATTTAATATTTAATTTTTTTTTAACACTAGAGCCATAAACACATTTTACTACATTAACACAGACAGTTATGGCACATTGGCATACTTGCAGAGTACAAAAGTTGAGAAATCTGGTCAGACTGGTTTTTGAAAGGTGAAAGAGATCATTGGTGAAATGATAAACATTAAAATGCTCTTAAGATAACATTAATAATGGTGCTTTCAGAGAAGCCTAAGCAATCTGGTCACTAGAAAAAAAAAAAATGAGGAAAACCAGACAGTGCAAAAAACCTGCTTCCAGGCAATGAACCTAAAAGGGCACTTGTGTCAAATCCAGTTGTGAAATTATATGCAAAGTAAAGAACCAAAGCTCCCGTAGGAACTTCAAGTCATCTACTATGTTTTAACAATTCTAAATGCAATGCCTTTATTTTTGTAACGGATGCTAATATTGAAGTATGCTTTCTGTTAGTTTCAGTTCCCTGCTCTCCAGATGATGCAGGATGGAAACAATCCATCTGACTTTTAATGTCAAGTTTCTTGTTTTGGCAGAAGTTTTTATTTACGATTGCATTTTTTGCAGACATTACAGGCTTTGATGTAGAACATTTCTTTCATGATACATATTCACTGCAGGACTATCTACATTCAAGCTGCTTGAAAGCATCCTGACCACGAAATAATTGGTGTAGCCACTTCCATGTGCTGCTAAGACTTCTTGGGGTACACATGTGAGATTTTTTTGGAAAGCACCGGAGAACTAACTGCACTTGACTGCTGGCATGGCTTAGGAGTGGTGTAACATGGGTTTTAACCTATAAATCTGATAGGGCAGCCCTAGAATTAAGAGGGTTTGGGAATGGCTCAGACTTGACATAGAGCTCAAAGGAGGTTTTCACTGGGGAATGCATCTTTTGTGTTTGCCTGGCATAAGGAGAGTGTTGAGCAAAGAAAGAGCTGTCTGCAAATAAGGCAAGTTCTGCAGGAAGAGGTATAGGCAATGGCAATGTCAAAACTACTTACAGAAATTGGACTGAAGTTTGGTTGGATTTTTTGGAGCCAAGTAGCCTGAGCTAGTATCATCTATGTATTTTGTAAAGGCAAAGCTTTGATGTGAGTCTCTCCCCCCAGGTGCTCAAGTTCCTCTGCCAGGCTAGCTGCTCAGAGCTGTAGCTTGCATTAATACCAGAGCATGACTCTGGTCCAAGCACCGTGCTCCAAACTATATGTATCTTGAGAGCAGTGAAGAGGGAGGAAAGACACATGGAGTTTGCAAGGATGTGGAGCCTAGGCAAGGGACCTTGGGTTAAGGTTTTAGGGCAACCTCTCTCAAATAAACCCATAACATTATATATAAAAAGATATATAAATTCATAATACAACATACATGTATCACATTCTCTTTTGGATGGTGAAAATGATAGGCAGGCAGATATGGAGGCTGGAGAAAGGAGCTTGCCCTTGGGAAACGGAAATAGCTAAGCTAGGGCTAGGTGGCAAGATTGGCCAGCACACACACCACATCTGTCCAGGCCAGGAAGACTATTACTCACAGGTACAGATCAGGGGTACTTTTTAGATTCCCAGTTTAAATATCTAACAAAGTATCTTTACAGTCCTTCAATAATTTCTGATGTAGTTTGCATTCTCCAGTTGTTTTTGTACCTAGGAAAAAACCCATTTGTTTTCCCCAGTTTCAGAGACGTTTCTGCTTTGCCAGTCCTGGGGTGGCTAGCCCTGTCTCTGCACCCACTGCCAGGTGGTGCAGCACAGCTCGCTTTCAGGTTGGTTAGATGACATAGAGCAAGGGGTTTGTGCAGCCTGCCAGTGATGCCAGCTCAACAGGTACTTGGCTCCTGCTGAAAGTTTTGCAATTTATAAATCAGCTCAACCTGAGGAATTTCAGGGCCAAGGAAATTTTTCAGATATTAATGTTAAAGAGCCATGCAAGTGCCCAAGAGAAGAAAAAACCACTAAGAAATTTGAGTTCCTTATTTAGGACTGGGATTGTCACCTAAGGAGGACTGCTGTTATTGAGCTTTCATTGCAGCCAGTGAGTGCATGGCTGGACTTCGCAAAAGCAACTTTTGGGGCTTTTCCCTGGTTTTGGAACAATGACGATAAACTATGGATGTTTTGGGTCCTATGATTGCATAAGGCATTTTATGTTTTGAGAGCAATTTTAGTAGTTTAGTGGCTTAGACCATGTCATGATGAAGCCGGGTGAATCACAGAATCACTTAGGTTGGAAAAGACCTCTGGGGCCATTGAATCTAACCTTTGACCAAACATCACCATGTTAGCTAGACCATGGCAAGAAGTGCCACATGCAGTTATTTCCTTAAACACCTCCAGAGACGATGACCACTTCCCAGGGCAGCCCATTCCAGTGTCTAACCATGCTTTATGTGATTAATATCTAACCTAAACTTCCCCTGGTGCAGCTTAAGGCTCTCCTGTCCTCACTAGTTGCCTGGAGGAAGAGACCGACCCCCATCTGGCACAACCTCCTTTCAGGTGCTTGTAGAGTGATAAGGTCATCCCGAGCCTTCTTTTCACCAGGCTGAACATCCAGCTCTCTCAGCTGCTCCTCATTAGACTTCGGCTCCAAACCCTTCACCAGCTTCGCTGCCCTTCTTCCGGACTCGCCTCGCGAAGGCGATGCCGTGGGCACCGCTTCGAAGCTGGTCTTATCAGCGTTATCATCCTTGAACGGGACAAAGAAGCTCACGGTAGCGGGGCCGGGCACGAACAATCCCCGCGGCCGCTAGCTCTACCCCTAGGCACGAACCTTCGCCTCGGGCAGGTGCCCCTT
>JANRGV010000084.1:65976267-65987577 GCA_024734035.1 Alethe castanea
AAAAGAAAAGAAAAGAAAAGAAAAGAAAAGAAAAGAAAAGAAAAGAAAAGAAAAGAAAAGGAGAAAAATTCCAGATGTCAATGTGGACTAGCTATGTCTACTGGGGAAAAAAAAGCAACCTTCCCTGTATTTTTCTCTGTGGTGAGAAATTGTTCACTGGGGGAAAAAAATGGAAAAGAAAGCAAAAAAAAAAAAATAAAACCCCAAGTCCAACAAAAATTTCACCTGCTGCCTAAATATGAAGATCCTTTATAAAACAAGGAAAATTTTGCCTATATTCAACTGAAATATTTTTCTACAAACATTTTTAGTAACAGGTCACAGTCTCAGTCTGCTGCCTTCCTACCATGAGTATTTTAAGAGTCTCAAGTGTATTTGGTCTTCTTTTCTGGGCAATGAGGCTTTTTTATTAAAGTTGAACTGAATATTTTTACAAGAGATCTTGCAAAATTATAAACCTAAGAGCACGGGAATATTTGGAATTTGGACACACAGCCTTCAATACAGAATCAGAGTGATGAACAAAGATAATTACAGTGGCATGATTCTGTAGGAGAAGTGGAGAGGAGGCTGTTTTGGGCGAGTCCATGAGGGACCAGCAGAAAATACACTTCTACCTGTACAATAGAGAAGCTTCTTCCTCCCTGGAATTGCCTCCCAAACACTCTGGAATTCAAGCAACTGGCAAGGAGCATTCACCACAGATGGATCAGCAGTGGCTCACACAACACCGTGCAGATGAATCCATCTGGCACCAAAGCCTTGCATTTGTGGTTTTTAGCTGTTTACCACGGTTTTTCCCCACTCCACATAAAAGCAGGGAAAGGGTTTTTTTCATGTCCACCAGCCATATTCTGTAAACTTCCTCTGCAGCCAAGAGGGTGTTTGAGCAAACTGCTCCCACTCTGCTCCTGAGTCACTTTGAGATGCTCTTGAATGTTGTCCCTGCTGTAAATGGATTGGAGATTATTTGGGCTGTCATTAAATTAGGCAGGCACAGGTGGCATCACCTATTGTAAATTTGTCAACTTCTATGTCTACAGCAGCAGCTGCTCTTCTTTGTCTATTAACAACTCAACAGAGGAGAGGGAAAGGATGCTGAGCCCACGAGGTGGATCACATGGAAGAGTGCCACAGGTTTCAGAGAGTCAGGATGTTCCCCATGCCATTGCTCAGTGACAGATGTCTCTCTGCCCTGGTCCCCACAAGGAGATTTTGGGGTGAAAGGGCATTAAATCAGCAGCAGGGAAGAAAAGCAGTACAGTGTTCACCTTCAATTTGGATATGGTTAATGACCTAGGAAAATTTACAAAGCTCTACAAAACAGTGTGCTGGTTTAGGGAAGAGACAAATTCCTCAGACATGGTATTACCCAGTGCTTTGGAAGCCATAATCCTTAGATTTCATTAGTTAACAGAAATCAATCAGCTTCAGTTCTTACTCTGGCCTTTTCATAGCATCATATCAATATAATCTACATTATATATCTGAAATTTTTGCCATATTAGTTCATTTTAAGTGGTCAGCATTCTAGCTTCATTTATTTTTCAAAAGTTACTACTATCAATAAATATTTTACCAGGTACTAGAAAAATTTTAAAAGTGTATAATAAGTATATTTTGTAAAATTTGGCTTAACAACATAGCACAGGTAAATCTGCCTCCATAACAGCACTCCCATTATTTGATGAAGTTCTCATTCTTTACAGTTATTTGCCATTGAGTTGTTTTCTGATCCTGCTGATATCATGTTATTTTCATTTTAGGCTACATTAACAAATTACGGTTTTCAGTTCCATTTCCACTTCCTATTAACACTTACACAGTTGTCTCCCTTTTGACCCTCATTATACAAAAGATGCTTTTAAAAATTCAGACCAAAGTTTGATATAATAATATGAGCCTACAACAGTGCCCAGCAATATGATTAGTAGACTAACTTATTACTTATTCATTAATTATTATACCATGCTTTAAAATTTTCTGAGAATTTTCTAGCAGTGCAAAGAGATACAGCAGAACTAAGGAAGGGCGTGCATGTCTCTAATCTCATCTTTTTCTTCAAGTTATACCAGGTGGTTTAACAAAAGATCATTTCTCACTATAAATATCCTTATTCTTTGAAAGGCACTGGAATTGTAGGTTTTTCTACTGATTTTGAAACATGATTTCACCCAAGTAGCTAGATTGAGGCAGTATGTAAAACACAAATTAAGATTAAATTTAAAATATTTTACTGTGAACAAAAAAAATAGAGTAATGGCAAGGAACTGACCACAGCAAAACAGAGAATGCATTTGCAACTGATCTAAGAAAAACTCCCTGGCAGAAGAAATACACAGATAATGTCACTGGAAGGTCACTCTTGTGTTCAGTGCCACTAAGTAATCAGATATCAGATTAAAAATTGAACAGCATATTACTTGAGGTCTAAAAAGTGGATGGTGCATTGGTTTCATGTGATGATGATGAGAATGATGACAGTGATGATGAGAAGGAGGATAATTATGGATATTTCAAGATAAGCATGGCTTCTTTGGGTGGGAAAGCAACCTACTATTTCTCCAAATAAATATCTCTGAAAAGATGTCACAACATTGTTGGGCAAACATTTGTCACCTGCGGCAAATAAATACAGCATTTGTCTCCATCACAAGGCAAAACTGGAGTCTGCCAAACATTAGAGAAATGCAGACACTTGCATATAAGTCCTCCAGATCCAGCAGCAAAATGCTTAGAGACTGAGATAAGAAAAGAAGTGATAGATATTTTTTTAAAGAGGAATATCTACTAGATATGGGATTTCAAACTACAGGGTAGTGCAGAGACACTGACACAGACAGAAACTCAGGCCCATGAATATATCACACATGGGTTTTGAGCAGCTCTGGGAGCTCGTGTTCCTGTTGGATCTGTTTTGTGTCAGAGCACAGGGCATTTTTGATGCAGCCACAGGAATTCAAGACATACATTTGCCCTGCTCTGCCTTTGCACAGCCAAGTGTCCAAGGAAATGCATGAGTGCCTGATTATTACCTTTAAACTCGAGGACAGACTAAAGCCTGTGCAGGCCAAAGGGGTTTTCCTTCACTGCAGCTGTCTTTAGGTCAGGCTCTCAGTGTGCTGCTATTTTGTCTTTTGTATTTCTGCTATTTGTCCTTTCTAGGAGACACATAGGTCCTACAGTCCCATACTTACATTAATATTTATGATTTCCTTGAGCACGGGGGTGGGGAAGAAGTTTCTTAGTTATGGACAAAGATAAAAGAGCTAAACCTTCAACACCATGAGCTCTGGGAACTCCAAATTCACTCACTGAGTCCAAATATGCCATTTGTAACTAATTTTTGTGACTTCATATAAATTCAGCTAGCCTGTTTTACAAGATATAAATAGTTCCTGGCTTGTGCAGGTTAGCAGAGCAAAGAGGGGCTACCCTTGATAAGAAAACAGAGGCAAGAAATCTAAAGGTGAGTACAGATAAAAGAATAAATAGGATGTATTGGCTGGTAAATAAGGTTGGAGATCAGAAGGCTCTTTCAAAATATTAGAATAATGATTATAAAATCCTCAGTCTGGAATACCTTGCTTTGAAAACATAGCACTTTTTGGTTTTGGATAATGCTGTACAACACATTAACTGTGATAGCATGAAAGTTTTTTGGGAAAACCCAAAAAGTCTCTTTTAAGACTCCTGTTTTAACATTGTCCCACAATAAAATTTCTGATATGACATAGTTTTCATTTACTCAGATTTTAACTGAACTGTTTGATTTAAAAATGCAACATTCCAGACCAAATTCATTTTGCAAAAATGTACCAGAGCATTAGGTTTTATTCCAGTGCAGATTGAATATAAACATTTATATCTGAAAAGCTGTTGCAACATCAAATTATCCTCTGGCCAGTTTTACCTGAATGTTATGCACACAGGTGGTTCTTACCTGCTTCTTTGAAAGCAGGAACAAATGACAGAAAAATCACCAAAACTAACACTGAATGCAATTACAGGCACAACCTGGAAACACGTGCACTGAGAATTTCCATGCCAGTTGGTGGTCTCAGCTTGATTTCTTGTTTCTTTCATTTAATTTTATATTACTCAGACATTTTTAATTTCTGCCTATTGCCATATATATTAAGAGATTTTTTTTAAATTTTTTTTTTTTTTACCTTCCTGCAAAGCCATCAGGAAATCAGCACCAAAGCTCACGGATTCTGTGTCCCCATTTAACAATTCTCTCCCTGACATCCTGAGTTTGTGCTGTTTATCTGTATATTTCATTCTCTCACTTTGGTCCCTCTGTGCTGTCATCCATCCAGCACAATGCTTTCTAAGCAGTGATGGATTATCACACAGATAAATAAGTGTTTCATTGATATTACCTCTATGGCTGGTATTTGGAAGCTTTCAGTCTGCACTTTAAAAGTCGCAATGTTAATGAGGCTCCCAGCCTCTCCAGGGTTTACATATCCTTTTCCATTCCCATAAAAAACTCCAGAAGTAATTTGGAAAAAATACTGGGGTAATTTTTCAAGGTCAACTTTGATCCAGTTTCTTGCCTTGTTAGTATTGATCAGTGCTCTCGGTCTAGTGTCATTTTTTTATTTGTACTTTTTCTAGTGTTCCCACCTCTTGGTCATCATGTCAGTACAAAATGTGGACAAGATTAGGCTTGGCATTACACTTCCATTTGTTGCCCTGCTTTTGCACTGCCTCAATCTATCCTGCTCAATTTTTGGCCCCCTTAACTATGCCAGTGTTTAATCCAGCTGAGAATTCACCATTAGGCTTGTGCTTATTAGTTCTGTACATTCACTGTTTGTCTTTTTCTAGGCAGTGAATCCTTCGAAAAAACCACAATATTTTTAATATCTAAGTTTCCTCACATTGAGACCTTCATTAGCACACTTCTAAGGATGCTGACTGGGACCTTAAAGGAAGGAATTTTCCCTGGAAATACAATAAGATGTGACCTTCAATATTTCTAGTGAAACACTCAACTGAGTAAGGTCTTCCCCTCTAAGAGTGTGAGTAGACAGGACCATGACAGGAGCATCTCTGCTACAAACCAATTCCAGAACACAAATCTAAATGCAGCAAAAAAAATATCTGCAGCTCCTGTTAGTCCAGACAGGGCACTGATGGTGGCCTTCTCTGTGCTTATCAATGAAGAGGAGACAGTACAAAAAAAATACAGGTGCTGACCACACAGTTTGTTTCCTCATCTGAAGTGACCTGGGTCAGTTATCACGTTCTGTTCTCTACTTGACTGTTTTGATCCTCTGGCAATCATAACAGCTCTATAACACAGCTTTGCCATCCCTGTTGGGAGCTGCAACTTAGCAATCTGTTCACATGTTTGGATGCTGTGGATGGGGAAATTTCTATTTTATATCCCTGAGATAAAGTGACAAATGAAATTTTTGGAAGGATGAGATGAACCACTTGATCTAAAGATTTCTGAAAGCACCAAATAAGTCCAAGGTGTATACACTAATTGTAACTGCAAAATAAGATTTGTTGAAAGGTCAATTTAAACAGGCACAGAATTTGCACTCATATTCCCCAGATCCAAGAACATTTTGCAATGTTACTGCCATTATTCCAAGAAATGTATGATATTAAGTATACATTGTCATACACAGATAGGCTGAGCAGAGTTGAAGTGAGAAGCTTTAAGCAGAAGAGGTTCATTCATAAATTTCTCAGATAAATTTCACAGACCATGAAATATTGAAAAAATCCCATAGGAATCAATATTAAATGCTTAATAATTATCTTACTTTGTTAAATAGATCTGCAAGTACTGACAGGCAATGTGGAGAATATTTGTGTATGCAAGGCTACAAACATCCACAAAGAGGAAACTCTTAATCCAAAAATGAAATCAGATTAAAATAGTGAGATGGAAGCCAGTCATCATCTTTGCAATTCCCATTTTACACCTGTAGTTTGAAGGCCAGCAGCTGTTACGGGGTGCCTGAAGCTGCCAGTCTGAGGTGGTGCTGAAAGCTGAGCTCACATATTGAGGATATAAACCTTGTGTTTTGCCCTTCAAATTTGCTTTTGAGTGAAGCCAGAGAAGCTGCAGCCTCCTCAGCACCTTCAGGCTCTGACTTCCTTGAGTTTTTCAGGACTGCACAGAACTCTTCCTTACTGTCCAGTGGCACCAGTTCAGTAAACGCCCAGAACAGATGGAGAATCACACCAGCTCAGCTCGAGGTAACTCATTCAAGTAATCAAGCAATTATTCCTAGGAATACAGATTCAGCTAAGACCTCTCAGTCATCTCCCATCCACAGGGACACCCCTAGCAGATGCACTTATAATATCCTTGTCTCCATTTTAAAAGCAGTTCAAAATTGAGCTAACACATGATATAGTTGCTGCAAAATGGCATTATGGATAATTAAATTGAAACCACTTTTTACTCACTGCGGTCCATTACAGGTTTGGTGGTTTTTTGGTTTTTTTTCCTTTTCTTTGATACAGATAAAATCAGAAAAGAAAAGAGAAGATAATAAGAATGGGGAATACTTCTGGTGTGGGATCATACTGCTAGAGCAGATCAGTGGCAGATCTCCAGCAGAGCGCTGTAAAAATCTTACTTGGGGGATTCCTCTTGATAAGTTGTCTGCAATGTGAGGTTTTTGCAGCAGAACATTAAGCAGTGGCATAAATTCCCTTGCAGTGCTCTCAGGTAAAAAGCACAGGATGATCATTTCCACACATGCTCCCAGTGTGATTCTATATTATGTAAGAAGGCACATTGTGGAAAATCGAAATAATCTTTTAGGATCGAAGGTTGCCTGCCTATACATTAACTTTCCCAGGGAAACAGAGAGCTGGTGACATTAATTTAAACCATTTAAGATCCAAAAACTGGCAACTGGGAAGGCTGGTATAGGCAAATATTAACTCTTTCTGTTGAGCTTTGTTGAACTTTCAGCTTTTGAAATCTTAAATGTCTAGTCAAAATTAGACACAAGCTCCCTGCTTTTCATTTGAGACAGGAAATCACCTCCAGAGAGTGATTTATCCAGTGCAGAAACAGATGTCTAAGATGCCTATGACCTCTTTTGGAGATGCCTTTCTCTACTGGTCCAAGGAGGACTGCATACCAGTCTGATAACTTTCTGCAAAAGTTCCCATCCCACAAATTAGAATGAATTCATACTCCATAGTTCTACTGTATCAGCTGGCAGCATTTCAAAATAGTGATTGATTTGCTTTTATTTTTCTCATTTTTCCTTCATTATTTTAGTAGCAACCTGTGTGCCTCTTTCCCTTTGATGCTTCTCACTCTCTTTTCATGACTGCATTGTGGTAGAATAAATTTCAATCTGTGTATGTAAAGAGATTACTGGCCATAACAAGAAAAACAAGATGATAGAAAATACTTTTGTACTGGGTGCTTAAATTTTGTATTGTCTTCTCAGTAGTAAAGCAAACCCTCCAGACTTCTTGCCCCCTAATTAATTAAATACCCAATTAAGTAGAATGTTTGAAAGTGCACATATGTTCAGGTGCACCCTACAAAGTTATCTTTTGGAATACAAAATAACAGTAATGGAAAAGGAAGAAGAATTTTTCAATGTGGAAGATGAAACCAAAATGATGCTATCCAATCTTTGGAAGGAAGAGTTTCTAGAGACATTGGGTCAGAGTAGTGACAGGACTCCAGCCTGGTTTTAAGGTGATGTTTGGAAAAGCCACAGCTGGACAGCAGGATTTCCTGCAATAACAGGTAATTTTACCTTTAGAGTCAGGAAATCTTTCTGCTCTGGCATTCCAGCAGGTGACAAGAACACTTGGATGCACTCTGACAGCCTCTAAGAAACAATTTGGAAAACTTCCTACCGAAAGATTTCCAGTGTGCTGCTCACTGTATAAATTCAAGAGACATAGGATTGCTGGCAGGTTTCTGGGTTGGGGTTTTTTTCCCACAAATTACCATTTCATTTTCTTAAAAGGGGATAATTATCCTAAAAGGTATGTATTTCAGCACTTCTGCTCACAGTAAGTTGTTCAACCCAGGCCCATCACAGATGTAAGTTGTTTTGCTCAGTAACACACAAAAGTCTCCGGTTTTCAGTCTGTTCCTTTTCTTTTAAGTACCCTCTGCCTGTTAATCAGATCTGTCAGGCATAAAAAGGTCACTGGATGCCACAATTTTGGCTACTTTGACAAAGGGCACAGGGTGATGTCCAAGTTGTAAAACCTTTCTGAGGTACTGTCTTGGGCTGGAGTTTCACACAGATTTCAGAAGGTGGCCAGAGGGAAACCATTCTCAGAAAGTCGTAAGAGTCAAGGAATGAAAAAACCAAAATGAATCATCCAGTCCACTTCTCTGAAAGCACAGGATTGTTGCAGAATGCATTTAAGCCTCATTTAGTTTGGAGGATCACCAAGGCTGACACTTTCTTCCCAGGGCTCACAAATTCTCTCAGCTGAGCCATTCCTGGGCTAGGTGAGCTGCTCATGTGTGTCCTCAGTCTACCATGGGCTAATTCAGTTTAGCTTTAATCCAATTATCTCAGGTTAGCTACGACCTAAAAACACACACAGACAGTTAAGGTGCCTCCAGCAATGTGTAACACTTTGACAGTGGATTCAAGCCCTCACAAGGCTATTATAAATGGGATTTTCCTCATGATCTCTCATTTTCTTACCTTTGTTTGTTTCACAAAGTAAGTTTAGGGAGCTGTTTGAGAAGGTTTGCAATTCTCCTCTCTCCAACAGGTACAAATCAGCTCCAGTCAAACTTGTATTAACTTGCTCTTGCAGTTCCATGTGTCAGCCTGGGGTTAGACTTTTTCCTGTAGGGTATTTTTGTTAGTGGGAAGTCATAACAAAGCTGGAGAACTTCCACACAGGCTTAACTTCTCTCCCGAAAGAGAAGGAGCAGAGCAAACCCAAAACTTAAACACCCCTAAATGTAGGCATATTTATTGACAGGATTAAGCACATTAATTCCTTCTCAAATACAAACAGATAGTTATCCCCATTTGATAGAGTTTTCGTGGGTTAAATCTCTTTTCCCTGTCTAGATGTTTATTGCAAAATACTGCAACAAAAATAAATCTCTTTTCTGAAGAATTTAAAAGTACTGACCCAATGCTTTCTGGGAAAAATGATTTCCATTTAAAACAGAATTTTTCTACAGGACGTACAGTTTCTGCTGAAGTATCCAAAGTCACAAGTATTTCACATATTTATCTGAGAAATATTGACAGTTTTTAAAGATTATTTTTATTGAATGTTGGTTATCATGATTATGACTTTTCCATCTTTATAAAAAAGACATTATTTGCTCCACCTGAAAATTCAATAAATAATATTATTTCAATAGCAATTTAATAGAAAATATTGACTACCTGCAAAGAACAAAAGTGAGTTTTGAAAAACAAAATACAAATACTAGTTTTTCCTCTGTTCTCTCAGAAAGCAGTAGTTCATCACAACAAGAAAAAAAAGTGTCACTAAGATATAATACAGTGTTGGTAGATTCCTCCTGAGAGGAAATCTTCACAGTATAGAGCACACAGTCGTATAAACCTGGCAAAATATGAATAAATGGATGGTAAAGTGAGTAAAAAACTAATATTAAAAAAAAATTATCTAGAAGATTCTGCAAGTATTGAACAACTATGAGTCTATATGGTGAGACAGTTTAATAACTTTGGGGTAAGACAAGATTTCACCGTGTTTCACCAATTTCATTTATTTTGCTGCTTGTTTTTCTCTTTTTTATACATAATACCTTTGCTGTTCCCAGGAGATCATTAAAATACCATACCACAAAGTAGCAGAAGATCAAGGTTGCCAGAAAAAAAGTGTATAAAACAGGATCTGGGACCTGTGTGCCAATTTTGGAGGATGGAAGTGAATAACAAAGCATTGTGGGGGACATACATTTTATTGTTCAGGTTTTAAACAGAAAAATTCATCAAGTGCACAAATACCCCATCAATAGTGTTGCTAACAGGAAGAGAAAAAGCAACAGGGAGTTGTTTACCCTGGAGAAAAGGAGGCTTGGGGGGAATTTACTTCTCTCTACAAATACCTGAACAGAAGTTGTAGCCAGGTGGGGTCAGGCTCTTCTCCCAGGTACCAAGTGACAGGACAAGAGGAATAAGTCTCAGGGTGTGCTAGGGGACGTTTAGATTTGATATTAAGGCAAATTTCTTCCCTCAAAGCATGATCAAGCACTGGAACAGGCTGCTCAGGGCAATGTTGGAGTTGTTTTCCCTGGAAGTGTTCAAAAATGTGTAGATGTGGAATCTCTCTCTGCCTCTTCTGGTCTCAGCCTGCTCCATAACATCAGTAAAAAACTGACTTACAGCAGTAAACAAATATTATTCTCCTCCAGGGCTGATTTTTTGGTGGCTTTTTTTTTTTTCCCCCTGGGATGAGCTATTAGGTGCTAAATATCTTTGCTAGCAATACAGAAATGCAACTGTCTCATGAATTTCTGTTTTACTGCAGTGTAGAGCAATTAGTTTTACCCTTTATTAGGGTCTTGTGTCAAATGTTCTTTCTTTTCATCAATCTCAAACCTGTCACCTTTGAAATTCACTGGTTGCCTCTTTGTGTTATGGCACTTGGGAGTTCAATCACCATATCTCAATCACAAATATTTTGATTAAGTTCCCAGCTGCTAAACTGCTTGTAAAGGTAACTAATGGCAATTTTACATTTCCTTTTCCATAGGAGAAGAGTTCTATAAATATTTTCATTGCTCTGTGATAGGTGCCTTCTCTGGGGCTACATTACCCTCTCTGGGCTTTTTTGAAATGGGACCAGTAGGTCAGAGGAGGCTGGGCCTCTTGATCTGTGTAATGAATTACAATTATGTCATATTGTTTCTGGCTCACTGGCCATGCATTTAACATCCTGTATCCTCTTAGAATCAATCCAGTATCCATTGAACTGCCTCTAGTGGTGCCCAGGGATCTTGCCTGAATGAAGCGCTCCTGTCCCTGCCCTGTCCCTTTCCCTTTCCCTGTCCCTGTCCCTGCCCTGTCCCTGTCCTGTCCCTGCCCTGTCCCTGTCCCTGTCCCTGTCCCTGTCCCTGCCCTGTCCCTGTCCCCTGTCCCTGTCCTGTCCCTGTCCCTGTCCCTGTCCCTGCCCTGTCCCTGTCCCTCTCCCTGTCCCTGTCCCTCTCCCTGTCCTGTCCCAGTCCCTGTCCCTGCCCTGTCCCTGTCCCTGTCCCTGTCCCGTCCGTCCTTGTCCCTGTCCCTGTCCCTGTCCCTGTCCCTGTCCCTGTCCTGTCCCTGTCCCTGTCTCTGTCTCTGTCCCTGTCCC
>JANRGV010000084.1:65994895-66014228 GCA_024734035.1 Alethe castanea
TCTTCTTCTTCTTCTTCTTCTTCTTTAGGCATTTGTCTCTGACAGAGACACCATTGCCTCTGAAATTCTCACATTTTGTTCTGGATATTTCCTGTACTGGTACAAAGCAAAGAACAACTACACCATAATGAACTTCACATTTTACAGCACGAGACATTGTCCTGCAATGAAATTCCATGGAGTATAAGCCATCCTCCTTTTTCCAGACATCTTTGATACTCCAAAATTTCCAGGTTGCCAGATTTAATTATGGCCCTGCAGTGGTTCATTTTGAATGAGCACACAATAAACCATGACAATTCACCCTTGTCTTTCTAGAAAAGGACTGTGTCAGTATTTTGCAGTGTAATTGCTTTATGGAACAATAGCATAATCACCCTTTATCTACTCTGCAAACTCTTTAGAAGTGCTCACTGTACTCTGCTTTTCAAAAACTGCCAGAACCTAATCAGAACTCCAATTGCCAAGTCTATATTCAAAAAGTTCTGCTAGCAAAGTTTTGCCATCTCAGAGCCTGACAAAGTCACACCAGCAGCTGACTATTGGGCCAGGAAAATGTCTTCAACAGAGCAGTGCTTTCAGAAAAATTCTATAAAGTAACCTTGGGCTGTTGAAACAGGCAGGGCAAAAATTTGGTAGAAAACACAAAATGAAAGAAGAGCAAGCAAATAAACAAAAATTCCAGAAGTGTCTGCAACTGTGGTATGAGTAAAACCAATCAGGACTTGTTTTTTAACCCAGGAGCCAAAAAGCACGAAGCAGCTCATGCTTCAGCCTGCCCTCCTCCCTCCCACAATTGGATGCCCATATCCAAATTGCCTGTCATGACTAGTTTTTAGTATTTGCTGCCACTCACACCCTTTGCAAATGTTGTCTGCTTGTTCCTACTGGCCATAAATAGGATGTAAACTGAGAACTGCACAGTCTGGACAATTATTTGATGTTCCATGCTTTATTTACCAGGATAGGTATATTTAGTGAGTATATCTGCAGCAGATGTATTTAAAAATAGCCTCACCAAATCATCTGTGAAGATTAGGAATCTCTTTTGGACATAACACTTGAGAATAGCTATCTTATTTTCCTTATATATGCTCATAAATATGTTTATTTAGGATTAAACTGTACCTACTCTTTTTTACTGTCACTACAAAATTATAGCTAGTCTGCTTTGTCATTCTCTGCTGTTATTGTTTGCAATTTAAAGTATCACAGAGATCAAAGACACACAGATTGTTACTCTCATTTTTGTGTCAGAGAATTCCTGGTAGAACCACTGATGCATTTTGACCCCAAGCAAGGAGCTTTATGTCTAACTTTGATGAGGAAATAAAAGAAAAAGAAAAAAAAAGGGGGGGAAACAAAAGGAAAAATAATGAACAAGCTGATTAATTAATTTTTAATTGAACTAATTTGCATGGAATTGTGCTTGTAGTAGTTCAGAAAACAGTCACCTCTGATTAATAGATATCACAAAATTAGAAACACTAACAAGCTTTTTTGGTATAGCCCATTAATCTGAATAGTTTCTTCTAAGTCAAGCCTGTTTTACACAGACATTTTAATTTACGGACTACTTGGACGACTGCTTACATTTAGCCAAATTTAGCTACAAAACTGATATTCCCAGAAGAATTTAACACTTTTTCATCCCCTAATAGATTATTAGCTTTGGTCAGCTGCCATACACCCACCCAGCCTCACCCTCCTCCTTCAGACATTGTTAATTAGGAAAGCAATTCCTCAATTTCATGATCTTTGTGTCATAATTCATGGTACATGTCTGTGTCACAGATAACTGATAACAGATAACATAGATAAAGAGACTTTAAAACTTCTTTTTCCCAGGAGAAAAATCCCCCCATATTCTAGAATTAACTACTATCTATTTTGTAGAAACAAATAATCTACCATTAGTTTTTCATCAGGTGCTTTTTGGAGGAGGAAAAGTTCTTGCTGTTCCTTTGCAAGGGCTCAGGAGAGGAAAATGTGGAACAAACCTGAGAACAACTGAAACAGAAAGAAAGGAATAGGTATATGAAGAATATATGAAATATGTGTAAATTTTTTTCTTAGGTTTAAAATTAGTCTGCAGGTATAGAGAGAGTGGTTTTTGCCTCATATTTTATGCTAGTTACTAAAGATATATGTGTTTTTATGTGTTTTAGGGCTTTGAAAGCTTCATACTTATCTCCTTCACTTTGACAGCCAATTTTGAGAGATAAGTGAGCAGTGAGTGGAAGATGTGCAACAAAAAGATGACAGAAAGCCTTAGATGTGCATTGTTAAGACAAATGTCATTGTATTGTCAGGGATATGCAAAACATTGGCTAAGAACAGCTAATTTGAGTGACATAATCACTGTGTTCTATTTTTCCCACCTGGACAAGAAACCTCTCTTGGCTGCTCTGCAACAGCTTGCTCTGTTACTATTGATACCTGATTTTAATAAGCATTAAAATTCATGCCAACACCTTGAAATAATGACAAATGTAACAAAAATATCTTCAGGCTCTGTGTTAGACAAGTTAACATAAATATTAGTGGATGGATCTCGAGCCAGTGTGGATCAATGTGCCTTACTTGGAGTCAAAGTGATTATGTGTAATTACACAACCCCAGCTCATAATTCTTTCTTTTCCCCCTTGAGGGATGGATTTTTTTCAAATATCTAAAAATGGATGGGAACATCTTGTCTCACTGTAAATATTCAAGGAAAGGCAGGTACCTGATACACACAGATGTCATTGCTAGTAGGTTCTTGGATGGTACAAGCTAGGGAGGTATCTTTGAATATTTGCATTTTCTGGCAAACAATGGGATTCTCTCACTTCTTGTCTTACTCATACAAACCAAACCTCATTGCAAATAACTTTTGGGGGCTAAGCTGAACATATGTGCAGAAACAATCTCTGAAACCTTGAAATTTCTTCACCCACCAGTGAAACACAGGGTTTTTGTCTTGTCTCCAAATGTAAATGTACAGTTCCCATTGATGTGCTTGGCAGTGAATACATGCATCTTGAGGTAAGAAACTGGTGGATTTCAGTCAAACTAATTACACAGAGTGTTGTTTGCAAAGTGGTGTATTTCCCCAGTAACATGGTATTAACAGTGGAAACCAAAATGCTGCACACTTATGGGCCAGCTATGCTGAGTCCATAAATGAATAATTGTGCAGCCAAATTGCTTGGAAATTCTGTATATACTATACTGAACATCTTTGCAAGTACAATTAATAAATAATGAGATTTTTAACTGTGGATTAACTTTCCTGCATTTGCTGTGTTGATCTCATTCTAAAAAGCAAATAAAGCAAGAAAAAAACAACAGCAGCAACAAATGTCAACTAGTTTTAAATTTAAACTGCTGTTTTTTCTTTAGAAATAAGAATCTGAGTCGCACTGTAATTTAGGAAGGCAGTAAAATTGTTTGTTTTCTAAGTTTTGTTTATTTTTATCATAGCATATTAGATCTCTTGCTCTAATACTGTGGACACAGAATACAGAATAGATGTCTTGAAGATTAAATGGCATTTGAAATATTTCCAGGACATCTGTTACATGATTAAGGTATGCTAATTCCTAGGTGTTACAGTGTAAAGCTTTTAATCACTTTGAAAATGTGACTGTCCTTGACTTCTTATACATAAAGAAATAAAAGTGAGTTATATGGCAGTGAAAGTAATTGTCTCTCTACAGCATATCAGGTTATACCTTCAATACCTTCATCAGCCTCGGCTACTTGAGAGACTTACATCATAGCAATAGTTCCTCATTTCCCATCCTAAAATGTGACAAAGCTTGTCCTGGAGACTGGTGCCTTCCAGAAGCTCCAGAAGACACACAGCACAGCTGTTATGTCACTTCATGCAAATAGGATTCTGCCACAAAATGATGATTAATTAGATAAGGAAAAAATCAATGAGGCACATTTTTATCAAAATAAAAAGCTATAGTTCCCCAGCTCAGAGTTCTTACTAACATGAGTGAGTTTACTCCTGGTGAGTCTGATTTGTTTTGTGCTTATTATAATTTTCTTTGAAAAGCTTTGTTTGTCAGGGTTTTGAGGGCTTTTTTCATCTGAATAGGTTGCAAAAATGACATTTGTCTCATTTAAAATGCATTTACAGTTTCTAAGAATTTAATTGCACAACAATCCAGTCTAATTGGTTGGTTGTTAGGGCTTTTCATCACCTGAATCTTCACTTGCTCACTGTCTTGTACAATGATTCATTAGACATCTTAGCATGACAGAAATCTTAATATTTCTTGAGTGTTTACAAAAAATTGCTAGTTTTTTTGTGGTTGTATTTGATGTAGCAGAAACTGGTAGTGTGGAAATACACAGTTTGCTTTGTTTCACTTTTGTAAAAGGTACAGGGCTTATTCTATTTAAAAAATTATCTCTCTTTTCAATGTAAGTTTGTCCAGCTCTTCAAGTAGCTGCACGATCTTAACTGTGTTTCTGACATTATTTATCAAATAATTAAAAAAGATAATATTACTAGAAGGTAAACCTTTTTCTTAAAGTTGAGATGGAGATGTAGACAAGAAAGAACTGAAGTTACCAACATTTTAAAAAGGATAAATGACACAGGTAATTATTTTCTTTGCAGTCTGATACTGATCTTGGGCAAAACAATGGAGCAGCAGACAAGGGATTCAGTTAATATTAAAGGTAAAGAAAGGCAAAATAATTAATATCAATCAACATTGAAGAAAAAGTCACCAAGCTAACTTAATATCTTGGCTAACAAGACAAAATATTTTGGCTTATAAAGGCAGTAGTGCAATAGACTGCAATTGAACAATTGACTTTGTTATATATATGTATAAAAATATTTAAAAAATTCCAGAAACCTGATTACCCCTCACATTTCATAAGGTAAGTGTGAAAGGAGGTTGATATTTGTCCCTAGGGGGTTGACATTCCATTTGTTTCCAAATATACCAGTCCTTGCCCGTGTATTGTATCAACCTCTTATAGGGGTGGTGGCTACTGTTACAAGTACCTTGGTAAAATTATTTCTAAAATAATTAAGGATCACTTCAAATCATCAGATAAAAATTAACTCCCAGTAATCAAATGGGTTTGGTTTTACAAAGAATTGCCAACTGAGAAGAAAGAAACACATGACCTCTGCTTCTATTGACAAGAAATTTTTTAGAATTCTGGTTTCCAATTTTCATTCTACAGCTGAAAAAATACTGAAGAAATGAGATAACACACACAAAAGCCTTGAGAATAAATGGAAGCGTTGAAGAATGCAGTGAAAAACACAGGTAGTTCCATATACTTAAATTATGAAAAGAAAGAATGAACAGTAGCATGAACATAGTCTCAAAGAACTGAAGTGGAAATGTGGAACAGAATAATAAAAGACTTTAGCACTCTGTGTCTATTTGGTGACTGGAAAAACAAATCTGATTCATAGAGCAATTCTACTTTTCTCTGGAGAAGGCAAAAATAGTGATGCCAGCAGTAAATTTAAGCCACAGAACTAAATGAGTTTTCCTGAATCTGGCTGGGATCTGCTGTTGTACCTGTGTCCCAGAAGAGAGGAAAAAGAGGACGGTGTGGGAGGACAGGACATCTGGAAGTTGTGCACACGTCACTTTATTGGGATGTGTTCTGTTTTTCCAGCCACAGCAAAGTGACAATGTGCACTCAATAAGTGCCAGATACTGAAGCAAAAGACAAACTGTGTAATTCTCAAGCCAACAGAAGTTTTAACCAACCAAGCCTGACCTGGGAACATCACGTGGGCAAATGTTCCCCAGAATACCCCATCCAGCGAGATCATGGAAATTTTTCTGAAATTAAACTTCCAGACTGATTCCTTTAAAAGATGGACACTGATTATTTGTGACAGGGATTACATTCCTAGCCAAAGTAATCAACTGCTCGCTGCACCGTGGTTGCACATCATTAGTTAACGATAGCCACCATTGCTCTCATCTGTCTTGCTCAAACTCTGGAGACAAGAAGCATTTCTCTGGCTGGATTTCTTTCATTGCTAAGCTTATAAGCCACTCTCATGTGTTCAATTAAGTTCTCATTTACTTCTCTTTAGCTCCTCTGACACCTTTTTCCAAAAGAGTGAGGTGTTTCCTGCTGAGATTACTAACACAACAAATGGACTCCTAATAAAACAGGCTGCCTTTAAATCCACAACACCATTGCCTTGAGGTAGCTCAAGAAACTGTGCTTTTATCAGAAAGCCACACTGAAGGCTCCAGGGCCATCATTATCTTTTCAGGCCTGAGCAGCAACGTCTGCCTTTCTTTCCTTTTCTGGGTGACAGCTCTGAAGGGCTGACATTAATCACCAACAATCTCATGATGGCATGCAATTGCATATATGAAAAAATATTCATCCTGGGGGCAGCTGCCAGTGCTGGAATGCTGGATATCAATCCAATTAAATCCTAGCATGGAGATAATTGTTTGTCACTCACTCCAAGGAAGAGAGTGACATTAATGCTATGTCCCACAAGTGACCTTTACGTCGTCTGGCCTTCATCAATTAATCAAAAGGGTTATGAGTATACCCCACGTCAATCACATTGATTCAATAGACTGAGCGAAGCACAGAGACTCAAGTGGAAATAAGAATGAAAACTTTTCTTCCCCAATTTCTCTTTTCTGGATGATACTGCTGACATTAATAACAGAAGTATTTTATCACACTTAATTGCAGCAACGTAGAAGGAAGCAAATGAAAATGGAGACATGGATTCCTCTCTGAAGAAAAGAAAAGGGGCTTGAGGAAGAAAATATGAAAATTTTCAAGGTCTTTTATAAGTTCCTAAACCTTCCTCTACATCAATCCAGATGCAAATAGGAATTATACATAGAAGGGGGGGAAAAAACTACAGGCTTGTATCTGTGAGTTGGGCCAGTTGAATTGTTCATTCAGCTCAAGTGATGTGGTGATCAGAAAGAAAAGAGGAAGTGAAAAAAATCTGTCCCTGTCTTTCTCTTTATAAAGGCATTTGATCACCAGCACACAATCTGTTTATTTAATTAGTAAAGGCCATCCACGACTGGTGCATGGGGAAGGGGAATTCCACCTTTGTGTACACAGAGGAAGTCACTTACATGACATTGTCTTAGTGCTGTAACAAGATAGTTTTCTAAATCCTTTTGCTATAATTATAGTTTCTTTAATTAGCAAAGAATACTGCAATTAGTGTCTTTGCACATTCCAGACATCATTACTGCTACATTACCCATGCACTTCACTTGCTTCAATGGTTTTAAATTAAGTATAGTTCACATTCAAGGTTCCTATTTTAACATTTTTAATTCTCCATTATCTAGATTAATATTATGACCTAGATGGTATCCTTCTCATTACTCCCGCCAGATCACGTTCTCTAGTCTGCTACTGTAGGTCTTTTTACTTTTTGTTTTGATTAATATATTGTCTTTTTAGCAGCAAATTTTCAATCTTTTTTTTATCCAAACACATTTATGCCTTGTCCCAACTTAATTTAAATTTACTATTAAATTGCAGTCATTTATGACTTTCTAACTTTGTGATTTAATTTAAACTTTCAATTATTTCTGCTGAACTTCAGGGATGCTTTTAATTCTTACAAAGGAGTGACAAATCTCTTTTCAGTACACATGGTAAAGTCACAGCTCCAGAAGATACATTTTTATCATTATTACTGCAAAAATCCATTTCTATCTAAATTTATCCCTGATATTTTTTGTGAATAATTTGAAGTATGAAGTTTATTTTTGGTGTTCTATTAGCAAAGACTGTGTCTTTACCTTTCAGCAGGTGTCTTATCTGTCCAATCCTTATCTGCCATTTTTCACAGGCTCTATATTTAAAAGCCCTACCATCATATCTTAATAATGTAGGGACCAGAGCTGCCTCGAGACAAGCTGAGTCCAAAGAAAACCTGATCCAAAGCCATGAAAGGATCCTTGAATTTTTTTTCTGTTATCCCAATGGCTTGGGAAGGATGGGGATGACCCCAGAATTCAAAATGTTCTTTGCCTTTGCTGGCACCAGACCTGCAGTTGTCATTCGGAACTGCACTCACCTGACCAAAAGGGATAAAACACAAACTTTTACATTTGAACTTGTCCCTCAAAGGTTTTCCCTTTGAAAAGAGAGATATAAGGATTTTTGGAGTGCTATTAAAAATGGTTTAGGGAAGGAGGATTTCCACCCTGTTTCCCTTCATTTACTTTAAGTGGAGAATAAGCTATATTCATTTAGATCCCTGTCTAATTTGGGTCTTTTTTGATCTAATTTGCATTCTTATTTCAAGATCTCATGGCTCTTCTGGTCCAAGCAGCCACCACTGTTAATTTTTTTTTTCAGGAATTTTTCCCACGAATAATTTGAAAATTCAGATAATTTGAAGGTGATTCCCCCCATTCAGGGAAGATCACATCTGAAAAATATTCCTGTTACAAATCTCTGTGTGTGCACATAATTGCACTTATTAATCCTGTTATCTTAAATAGTGAACTTACATGGTGACAGAAGGTCCTGCTTCAATAAATTTGTAGACCATATGGAGAAGCACTGCAGAAAAAATATTCTTTTCACATAAAAGATCCATACAGAAAGAGGGGAAATTCCAATACCAATGTTACATAGAAAGACTCTACAAGAGGCACACTTACACAGATCTCTTAGAGCTTTTTCCTGGGGTTTAAGTACACCAGTCACCTCTCTTACAACCTGCTTCAAGAATTTAGACCAAAATAAGATTTATTCTTTTTATCTCAATCCTGTGTTATATGAAAGAAATCTACTGGAGAGCATTTGTCATTTTAAACCACTATTTATTTTATTCTAATGAAAGAAGAGACACAGAATACCATTATAAAACAAATCCTTGACAACATCAGGAATATCCATCTTGTTGCAGCAGCCTTTTGGAGCACAGCTATTCGTTTCTTTCCCCTTCATTAAAACATTTTATCATGTTAATTATCATTATGACAATTTTAATATTAAAACTCATTTTACTACCTGCAGAATGAAGTCCTTTAAGGATTGTCCTCCTCAGCCATTTCTCTTTCTGAAGTTGGGCAAATACAACTACATTCAGAATAACTTTTAAAAAAATAATTTGTGTTCACTGATACCTAAAATTCAAATTAGTAAATAAATCATATCTTTCAGTAACTCTGCTGCAATGAGCTAATCAGTAGATTCTTTCTCAAGCCCCTATATACATGCCCTAAAATCAGAGAGACTGTGCTTTGCATTCAGTGAAACTCAATGCAATAAAACATTTTTCCAATGAGAATTTAATTTCTTGTTGCACTGTGTGGTGTAATTCTCTCTAGGTACACAGGAAGGATCAGATAAAGGAAATTCAAATGGAGGACATATACCTAGGGCCTTTAAAAACATGTTGTGCCTATTAATATATAGTGATGTCATTGGGGGGTTTTCCCTATGTTAAAAAAACACCAAATTTCACAGCATTACTTTGGAGTCTGAGTCATGTTCCATGCTTTGAAACTACCCAGGAGAGGCCAGGAGATAAAACTCCCTAAACAGACAATGCTAAGCTTGTAGCATGCTCAGCATTTCTTTGGAGGAGAAAACAAAGATCTTTAATAAACAGTAAAATCCACTTTCAGGGCATCTCACAATAATGGCTTTAAGATCAATGCACTTAATGTCTAAGCAAAATAGAAAAAAAAAACAAGAAACAAAATCAGATGTATATGGGGAGGGAGGTAAAGGAAATTTGAGAGCCAGTGAGCAGGGGAAGCTGAAGTGCACAATTCAGCTGTTAGTTTTGATAACTGTCTTTAATTGAGGACAGAGGTCAATGGTTCTCTTCCTCTGCTATGGATTTAAAAAAAAAATGCAATATGTAAAATTCCAGTTTAGAGATCTGTTTCCACAGCAGAATCCTGCGTCTTCAGTAACGAAGTTAGCACAGCTCTCACAGGCAGCATTTCTCAATAATGGGCAGTAAAACCTGTCTGCCCCATCCTAACCCAAGAATATGTGCTTCAGTCATTCTAAAAAGAAGAATTGTTGATGGCTGATATGTAATGGCTGAAATCACATTGCTAAATCTCAGGGATTTAGCAAAATTCATGGGACAGGAGTTTTGGATACATATTTGGGACAAAGATTTAAATGCAAAAAATACTATATATGAGCAGAGGCATTCCAATCCCACCTCAGGTCACACAATCTAACTTTCAATATTTTTCTGTAAAGTTTTTAAGGTGAGTTATTGAATTTCAGTCTACGAGAGCTATTTGTCCCTGCTGAACAAATAACATGTACTGCTACTGAAGCGTGAGACAACAAAAGTCTTTTCTGAATGAATTTATGCATCAAATACATCTACTTGGAAGCTTTAAGATACAAGAAATTTGAAACAGAAATATGAATCCTTGGACTTGATAACGGAGATTAAAAAAAAATAGTCCTCTTGTGACAGCAGCTGATAGCAAAAGACAGATCCACACTCTGCAGTTATTCATTGGAACTCTTCGGTGCTGTGTTCTTATTCTTTCAGACAGAGAAAGGCTTGCTAGTATAAGATGAAAGAGACTTGTAACACTTCTGTACCGTGTGCATATTGATTTTGTGTGCTTTGGGTGAGGGATCCAATTGCAGGACTGGGTTTTGTATTCTGCTTCAGACTACTTCACTTTTTTGCAGCCCATCACCTTCCTGGAGGACACAGGTTGGTTCAGATGGTCCCCCAAGCAGACCCACAAAGTGAAAAATTCTGGTGAGACACACAGGCTCTCTATTCTTCAGATTTCATTGTACATGTCTGACCTGTGGATAACTTTACACTCATAAAATTTGCTGCAATATATTTTGTGTGTTTGTGAATATTAGTTACATAGGTCCCCTCGTCTCCCCTAGAGAATACAAGCATTCCTTCTCATCCCCTTTATGTGTGTGAGTAGGGATAAGAAATTATGTTGACTGAGTTTCCAGAAGGGTAAATATGTATGTAATGAGTGCAGCTCTACTTCCAGATTAAGACATTCAAAATTAGGTGTAAATATGTTTATGATCTCAGTGTCTAAGGTCTCATTCCAGCCCATTTCCAGTACTCACAGGCAGTTGTGTCTGTGAAGTGTTCAGATAATCTGATGGAATCATCCACATTGCTGAAAACACTTCCCTAAGTTCCACTGCACTGGCTGGATGCCCTCTCCTGTGCTTGGATAAACAGGCACCTACAAGGCAGCACCAACATTTAGAAACTTTCATCTATAGTTGAATCCTACCAGATTTGTATCAAAGGAAATGGATACATAACATGGGGCAGAGCTTTGCAGAAATACCAGCATTATTTATCTTGAATATATCATGGTAATTCCACTATTCAGCCCAGCTAATTCATGGTGCTAAGCAGACATCTTCAAAGCTGCAGCTGAAAAATATTTTTTTTTTAAGGAGTATTCCAACAGAAAAATAATCTCCTAGCTTTTCATACATGTTAAATATCATTGGCATAAAAGGTTGTGACACTCAAGACTCTTGTTATGCATGTGCCACATCTTGGCTGACTTTTCCCAAGGATACTTAGACCATGATGAACTGTGAAAGAGAAGCAAGCATAATATATTATTCAAGGTTTGTTGAAATACAGACTTGACTTACTTTGACATTCCAAAACCATTTTGTTCCAACCCCCCACTAACACATAGAAGACAAGCAAAATTCTCTGTTTGAAATGAAAATGTCAAGCAAGTCAAGAAAAAACTTAATTTTTTCAGTAGTCTGCAGACTTTTTCCTGCATGTCCCAGGCAGATCTCTGTTCATATTATCAAGGTCCTTACGTGATATCTGTGATTTCTGTAAAACTAATCTCATCCACAGTTCCATGTCTTCAAAACACAGATCAGATCAAGGGGGAAGTTTGCACCTATAGAGATAAGTTAGCACTTATTTTGATTAATTAATTGGAACTATTTCCACATCTACCTCAAGACTGTGTTAATTGTGCACAGAATGCCTCCTCCACAGTATTGCTTGTAAAAGGAGCCTTGGATGTCAAACTCAGGCATAGGGGTGTATATGCAGTCAAGAAAAACATCTGTTCAGACAAATCTCTGTCCATCAACAGAGCCCTAACTCCTCATATTTTGCTCCTACCTGTAGGCAGAAATCTGATCAGTGTTACCAGGGAAATGATGGGCACTCCTAGGGTGCATCCCAGAGATGTCCAGCTGCCCCAGAGTTTTGTGGTCAGGGTACCTGCAGTCCACACCTGATATCTACAGGTTCAGTGGCAGCTCTGAGCACCCCTGCCTTATAGGAACAACAATGACAGGTTGATCTCTTCCATAATTTCCAGTACTCTAATTTATTCCATATATCTTAGACAGGATATAGAATATCTCAAGTAGAGGTCACAAGGCAGATGAGGGATCCTCAGAATTGGATATGTGCCCCTCCAGTTGTAGACCAGGTCAGAGCCAGTTCTCTCTTTCTGAATTATTAATTCCTTTAAATAATTAGCAGACATGCCACTCAATTATTCTTGATTTCCACATCCCATTTAAAGGTCACTAGGTTTTAGAGTCATCCTTAATTTGGCATAAAAATTATCTGTCCTTCCCAGCTCTGGCTTTATGTCCCTGCAATCTGAAAAGCACAAAATTAACTTTGACAGCATTAACTCTTTAGTACTGTGGAGTGTGCATACTTCCTCTGCTTTCACTCATGGTAAAAGACATTGTTCAATTATTTAAATTTAAAGAAAATTACATTTCCTCAGCTGTTTTAAATAAACTATGCCTCTTCTTATGGATCATATTTCAATATTTATACTTATTGAATGTGTTAGGACAAAATTGATGTCAGAAATTGTAATACAGGAAAAAAAATCCTATCTTGAATTCTCTCCTCCTTTATCCTTGTGAGAGTTATTAAAAAATAGAAGATAACCTGATTTTATTTTATTTATTATGTCATTTGGGTCACAAAGAAATCTGATTTCTTACAGACCAACTGAGTTTTCAATATGCAGAAATAAAAAGCTGAATATTCTTAGCTATGCTCCATGACTGATTGTTGTCCTTTCTTCTCTCTTCTAGATGATGCCAAATTAAATTGCCTTCAGTAAAAACATAGAAAATATAATTAACCTTAGCAACCCAGTTATCCTCAGTGTCCCCTTTTCCACCGAGTACAAAGTATAGAGAAACATTTCTTCTTTACAATTACTAAAAACTCTGTGACAAAACACAGTTATCCAAGTGTTGTACCACAGGTAACATTACTGAGCTGATGTCAAACTTGCAGCAGTGGTGTGGCATGAGAAGCTTTTGTGAGCTGGGGTCGTTAGTTCAGTCAGTATTTCCTTATGAACTGATTTTGTACCTTGAAACAACCCCAGCAATCAGATTTTGTTGTGGCTCTGTCACTGAGTGGCTCAGAGATCCTGTGCACATCCCTTTTCCTGTGTGTTTGTCACCCTCCCACTCTTGCCTGCTTTACTGCAGTGCAGGGAAGATTAGGCAGTAATTTGATATATAAATTATTACATAATTTTCTGACATTATAGGTAGATCCAAACCACAGGATACCAAGAGTTTGGATCTCTAGAAATGGATCCAGTCCCCAACACTGCTGCTCACGAGGAGACAGTGGCTGATTGTCAGAGTAATTAATTCCTGGCTGCAAAGAGCCCTGTGGGTGGCTGCTCTCTGTTGGAAGGAAGGATGAAGAAACTGATTGGGAAATCCTTGGACTGTGTTTAAAAGCTGAGGTACCAGTTATTACCAGATATCCTTCTTTCACTTGGCACTTTTGGTAAAACCTCAGGAAGCAAATCCTCTACCTTAAGTCTTAGAAACACATCAGCCTAACACAGGGATGTTGCCTGAGGGCTAGGCAAAAAGCCTAAACATCTTTATATTTTGGGATTGTTGCTGCTATCGTGTATTCAACTATCATATGGAAAACTATTTCTTAAAATGCTGCATTTATTTATGGGAGCTGCAGGCAGAAGTTGTGAAATGCACTATTAAATTACACATTAACTGTGAATTTCCACTGGACTCAAGTTCCATCAATACCTAAATAGCACTAAATGTAGATGGTTGCAAAGAGCCACATGTGAGTCTGAACATCTCAGGAGATCACAATCACCTGTGGATCCATGTCACCACTGGACACCACAGAACTCTCTGCTCTTACTGCAGCTGAAGCTTAATTGTTACTATGGTTGAGTTTCAATGTATTAAGGAAAATAAGAGCTTTCCCAAACTCTTCTGATCACCACATTGTCATGAGCTCATATGAGTTATCTTCTCAGTTCACTTTGAATCTGGAATTAGTAAAATTCATTTATCTTCTTAGCAGTTCTTTCACACCTGATTGTTTTTTCATTTGTCTTTTCTATTTCCATTGAAGACACAGAAAATTACAAGTGGTGGACAGTTCATCACTCAGCTGGGCTGTGGACACCTTCTTTAATAATACCAGGGGTACTCCAAAATAATTCTAAAGTTCCTGGGAAGGGTGAAGAAAAGAGAAACTAAAGATAAGAGAATAAGACCTCTGTTTCTTTCAGAAAACTCCATTCCTCCGTAAATAACAAGAAATAATTTCCAGCTGGGTGTTTCCAAAACTATTTATCTTTTACTTTCTTCCTAAAAAGATATACATGGGATTCAAGCAACTGCTGTGTTCATAATATTTAGGTAGTTATCATTCAGAAACACAAAGCCCAGAGTACAATTAAATCTTCCCTCTGCCAGGCTCTGTGTAAATCAGCAGATGTAGAAGGCACATCACAGAAAGCACAGATGAAAAAACAGATACCATGTCTGTGCCTCCTTTATGGGGATAAACCAGAAAGATCAGCACATTCCCTGAAGCAGCTGCATGTGCTCATGTTTATTCTCCACAGGGTACAGAGGGGTCCACACTGTCCTGTCATGATCCCAAGCTGAGCATCTTTCAGGTCCTATCCAGCCTTTCAACAGGCAGCACCACAGCCTTTCTGGGAAGGAGATGGAGACACCCACAGGCAAAATAAAAAAAAAAAAAATTAAAAAAATTAAAAAAAAAAAAACAAACAACAAAACAACCCCAAATCACACAGCACTTTGCTGCTTGGCTGTTAGACTGAAATCCTCTGAGTTTCACAACTTCATGTGTTTGGGAAGTTTGAACTGGAGCCTGAGCTGGGGCTTTGCTCACATCATGGTGCAGGTGCAGAAGCAAAGAAACTCATTTGCTGTCTCCTGGAGACCAAAGGCAGCAGCAACATATGGGCCATGCTTGCAAACTCCCTTTCCTTGTTTCATCTATTGGCAAATGCCCCTTATCTAATATCCCTATCTGTAAATTTTATATTTCATTACCCAAAGTGAAATCATGGCTGGGACTCAAGGAACAAAAAATTCAGAACAAGCCTGCCAAAAATGTGTTTTCAATCCAGGCCAGAAGAAAGGAATCACTGTGATAGCTAAAGGCAGCAAATATCTGTACACAGCACTGCTTTCATCATCCTCTCTCTGTCAGAACTTGTTCTGACTTTTTTTCATATTCTATTATGAATAAAGGCTATACATTGACTATTTCATGTATCTGGGTGGATTTTGAGTGTTTCCTTCAATTAGATGAGAAGGAGCTCGACTGAAGCATGTGGACCTAGTTTAGTTATTTAAGACAATAATTAAATAATCTTTTCTATGCATGTATTATTGAGCACTTCTAAATACCAGTTTATGTGTTACTGAACACCTCTGAAGATTAATAAGGTTTTTTCTTTTATATTTTCCTTGTTTTTTTTTTAAGATAAACTTGTGCAATAAAGGCTGGGCAAGGACAAAACTTCAACACACAAATATAAATTTAAAAAAATACACACTGATAAGCTCAAAAGGAAAAATCAAACTCTAGAGAGGGGTGAGCAAGCAAGAATCAGTATTTCAAAGAAATGTAAACTGTAGTACTATATATGAACTCTATTTTGGAGTATATTGCAGTATCATAACCCCCCAATTATCTGGAAGAAGGGAGGCACTGATACAGATATTTTTATAGCACCAAGTCCTAGAACACTCAGAACTCATATTGCAGGATGTTTTCTCAGCTGTCTGATTATTCTGTTTTATGAACCAGCTTTATTTGAAGGATGCCTCCTGCACTCTGTTGGGGCTTAAGCTCTGAGAAATTTCCATTATACTGGGCACCCTGGGATTTATTGAATAGAAATTGCTGCAGAGGGAAGGACCTCAGTTTCTCTCTAAAGCTGGGACTAGTAAGGTAAACCCCTCACTTCCAAATAGCCTGGGCTGCATGCACTGCTGATTACTCCTGCTATTCCTGAGTTATAAATGTTACCTAGCAGCTTAGCCTCATTATGGTTAGCAAAACACACACAGGGAGAACAAAGCAACCTTCTGTTTTATGAGTTACACTTCTTGGAAATAACACATCAGACCCAAAACCAGCTTTATTGAGACATGGCCACCCTGAGAAAGAGTGAAGCACTGACAGTAATTTCTGTGAACTGATGAAGGATTAGTTTAGTAAACATATATTTTGTCCATCCCTTGAATATTACAACTTTTCCCCTTGGCTTAGCTTAAGGAAAACATGACATGCATCAATTAATTGCATCCCACAGTCTTCTGCAAATGAGCTCCATAGCATATGCATCACATGCTCTTCTAATTACTTCTGCTTTTGCAGCAAAACCTGCAGGACAAGCACAGTCTTTAGAATCCAGCTAAAACTGGACCTATTCACCAGCACTGGGAATATATTATTCTTATTCTTATTCTTATTCTTATTCTTATTCTTATTCTTATTCTTATTCTTATTCTTATTCTTATTCTTATTCCTACTACTACTACTACTACTACTACTACTACTATTAGCATTATTTTTTAAATTTGCAACAAAGCAACAAGTGACATAAATTGAGGATGTGAGACTCCACTTACCACATAATCAAAATTTGTAGCATTTCCAGTGGATTTCTGTGCTTTTCAGATCAGGAGGTAAGTCCAGGCCCTATATTAACTTTCAATGACCTGTGACACAGAAGAGGTAAAAATTGAGGGATTTGAACTTCTAGTGCTGGATATGTAAATACAGTTTTCCCCAGATAAAAGCAGGCTGCCAGAAAGTAAACAGTTTTGGTTTTTTTAATGGTCAGAAATTATAGTATCAAAGAATCAATTAGATTGGAAAAGACCTCTGAGACTATTGAGTCCAACTTATAACCAAACACCTCCATTTCAACTACTGCTATGTCCAATCTTCTCTTAAACATCTCCAAGGTCATTGACTCCACCATCTCCAGATAACTACTTCAGATTAGACACAATTAAGTACTATTTTAAAATATTTTTGTTTCTTGAAAATGGGTTCATTTTAAATTATGAGGAGCACTTAATTTAAAGCTTCCTAATGCCCTAGAGTTTTGTTTGTTTCAGTTCCATTTTCTAACTACAAGCAATGTATGATCAGTGGAAATTAGAAGACATTCCAGTAACATCAATAAAAATGCTGGTAAGTAAAAGAAGCCAGCCTGATAATTGCCCAGAATAGCAACTCCTTTAACTTTTCTATTTAGGCTTGAAAAATTACAGTTTGATATTCTGATAACTTTTTTCCTCTTGATTTTCCTCCTTCCACCTGCTCTAAAATGTAAACAAACCCAAACATGGATGCTCTTGTGGGATGAGTATTTACTACCGCATGAACACTGAGCTTCAGCATATAGCAAGTGTGGCATCATTTATTCAGAAATGCTTTGAAAAATTGCTTTCTCCAGATTTTCTGCATAAATAGGAGGGATCTGCTTGTTTTATAACTGAGCTGAGTCCTGTGAAACACGAGCCATACTCCTGAACTATCAATTCAAGGGATTCATTTCGAGCCAAGCTTTAAGGCTGCGTACTTGACAGGAGGCATATTTTATAATCCTTCACTTCTCCCATTGTGTAGGAAGCAATTCTACACTGGTACTTTAACCTTCATCTACAAAGAACAATTGTTCCCTTCATGAAGTCTGTACTGCTTTCACTTCAGGAATACACTGAAGAAATTATTAATGGCAGAAGTTACAGGAAGAATGGTGTTCTTATAGCAAACACTGCCTCTTAAATGCAGACAAATATTGGTTTAAAGGTATAGAATTCCTAACACCTGGGAGAGGTTTTTTGTTTGGTTGGTTTTGTTTTGCTGTTTTATTTTTCCCTTTTCCTGTTTCTCTTTTTTTGACATGCAAATATCTTTAAAATCTCTTCCATGTAGCTGGCCAGACCTACATAACAACATTCAACCAAAAAATATACATCCAATCTGTGTGTGTTGCAGTACTTCTGAAAGAAAGTAACTAAAACCATATTTCAGGACCTGCTCATTAGTGGTAGGAGGTGGTAGCAGCAGAAATATTAAATATAAATTCTACAAGATTTACAAGGTCACATTATAAGAAATCGCAAGACCAGTGTAGAAAGAGTGCTGGGAAATGTTCCAAATCCTAGGCTTCCTTATTCCATAAAAATATATTTTTGAAGGAAATTTCAAGTGAAATTGTATTTTCTCAGCCTCTGCTGTTTTAAACCAGGGTGTCCTTCCAGGGCTCAGCCAGTTTCTGGGAATTAGGCATTATTTTGGCCACTCCCATTACTGTGAATCCTTTTTAGAGTCTTGTTCTACATATTCTTAGACAGGGACCCCCATGACTGAGTTGCTTTGCAAAGAGTGGACAATATTTTTACCACAATTCCCTTCAGGCAGATTCACTGCCTTACTCCAAAATTAGGATGAATTATGTGTTTAATAGATGAGAATTTTAACCTGTGATTCCCATTTTCACACAAACATCTTACCCCTGGTTTCAAGTTAACAAAAGCAGCAGTGAAATGAAGATTCTCCAAGGGCTGGAGCATCTCTCCTGTGAAGACAAGCTGAGAGTTTTGGTTATTCAGCCTGGAGAGGAGAAGGCTCGAGGAGACCTTCCAGCACCTTCCAGCACCTAAAAGGACTCCAAGAGAGCTGGAGAGGGACTCTGATAAAGGCCTGGAGTGACTGGCAAGGGGGAATGGCTTCCCACTTCAGATTTAGATAACATTAGCAGAAATCTTTAAGGCAAGATCAATTTCATTAGAATTAAAAGCAGTTTAAAATATAATAACTCATTTCAGTAATAAATAATTAAATTAGAATGGACTCTGGCTTCATTCTGTTACTTTGAGGGCTGTGTGAAAACTAAGGGAAGGGTCAGCACAGGCTATGCTAAAATAATGTTGTCTGAAGGCATAGAAACAGCAATCTTCAGCTCAAATTAACTTGCAGCCACACATTTTTGGTTTGAACACTGTCCTC